>WNWU01012471.1:97476-129003 GCA_012654045.1 Ptyas mucosa
GGAGTTGATGAATTGTGGACAGAAATTCAACAATTTGATACAAAAATTTTACTCCCATCAGATAGCAAAGATTGCAATAAACGGCGATTTGACACAAACCTTCGACATTCAGAAAGGGGTAAGACAAGGATGCCCCATGTCACCACTACTATTTATAATAGCATTGGAAACCCTCCTAAACGAGATAAGGAAGGATGTAGATATTAAAGGATTGAAGATTAGGGGAGAGGAATACAAATTGCTGGCCTTTGCAGACGATGTGATTTTCAATCTGGAAAATCCGAGACAATCAGGACCAAAGTTAATATCAATGATAGAAGAATATGGGAAAGTCGCGGGCCTTAAAATAAATAAACAAAAAACCAAAGTATTGACTAAAAACATGAACCAAACACAGAGGTCAGAATTAGAAGAAAAAATTGGACTCCAAATTGTAAAGAAGATAAAATACTTAGGCATCTGGCTGACTGCGAAAGCTACAATGATCAAAGATTACACCAAACTACTAAAACAAATTAAAAAAGACTTGGAAGTATGGAACAGAATACAACTCTCACTGATGGGTAGAATTAACTCAATAAAAATGAACATCCTACTGAGAATATTATTTCTATACCAGGTCATACCAATACATCCGGGAAGGGACTTCTTCAAAAATCTTAATAAAATAGTAACAACATATATATGGCAAGGGAAAAGACCTAGAATTAAGATTAAAGCGTTACAAGACACAAGAGATAAGGGAGGCCTGGCACTACCAAACTGGGAGTTATATTACAAAGCGGCCGGTATGACTTGGATTAAAGACTGGATAAAATTGGAGGACAAGAGAACGTTATATCTAGAAGGTTTCGACCTTACAAGAGGATGGCATGCTTTCCTTTGGGATGGACCTGATAAAAGACATATTTACTTCCAAAGACATCTTATTAGAGCTTCATTATATAAAATTTGGCAGGGAATAAAGAAGAGGTACTATACAAGAATACCAAGATGGTGGTCCCCAATGGAGGCGTTAATATTTCCAAACACTTTAGAAATAGGTAAAATGATGAAATATCAAGACCTACTAAATAACGAAGGTGTACTTCTTTCAAGACACCAACTCCAAGAGAGTGATATAAATATGGACTGGTGGCATTATACCCAAATTCACTCAAGATATAACAAAGATAAATTACAACATGGAATAGCTATTGACTTGAACGATTTGGACAAAATTCTTTTAGGAACGGACCAAAAAATAATAACCAAATTATACAACTTTCTGTTGAGAGATACCCTTCTAGAAGAAACAGTTAAACATAACATGATAACGTGGGCCAGGGACATAGGACATAATATCCAATTGACAGAATGGGAGAAATTATGGAAACAGAATATTAAAATGATGAGAGCCACATCCTATAAGGAAAATTTAATTAAAATGTTCTATAGGTGGCATTTACCACCGGCCCGATTAGCTAAAATTCATCCAAATACATCCGCACTGTGCTGGAAGTGCAAAACTCAAAAGGGATCATATTTTCACGCTTGGTGGAAGTGCAGCAAAGCCCAACAATACTGGCTAGAAATGAAAAGTATTATAGAAGAAATAACAAACCTGCAGATAGAAAATAATCCAGAATTTTTCCTACTTGGCATGACGACATCACAATACAGCAAAGAAACAAAGTATCTTATCACTCATATTTTGACAGCAGCACGACTCATTTATGCCCAAAACTGGAAGTCAGACCTAATCCCGAACAGGGATAAAATTATCTCCAAAATAAATGAATGTGCCGAAATGGACAAATTAACCCTGGAACTCCAGGATAAGGAAGAAAGTGAATATTACCTAATATGGCACAAATGGTATCAATGGCTTGAAAGCAAAATAGCAATAAACTAAATAAGATAGAGGTGGAAGAGATGAAAGACATAGAATAAAATTACTATAATTCTAATACAAACAGTTAGAAATTGGAACTTATGAAAAATGATCAAGCAAATTGTATAAAGTTTAAGGTACAATCTGTAGATGACTGAGAACTTATATGTGTAATGTAGTGTGAGTGTTGTAGGTGGAGGGAATGCTTGTATTTTTGTTGTTTCTGTTTCGTTTTTATTGTCTCTCTGTATTGTCTCAATATGGTTAAAAATAAAAAAACATTTAAAAAAAAAAGAAACTGCCCCAGCCTCGGCAGCCACAATGGCTGCTGCTCTGCCGCTGGAAAAAGAGCTTTCCTGGATCAACCAGGAACTTTGCGGTGTCCCTGGGATCCACAGGATGTGCTCTCCACTACCACAGTCAAAGCTAGACTGTGGGGTCCAAATTGGACCGTCCAGCAGCGGAGTTTTTGGTGGGAATTCTGGAGCCCCAAAATTCCCGTCCGTCTTGCCGCGACGTCATCTTCCAGTCCCACAATAGCCTCGGTACTCTTGTGGTTAGAAGGTTCTTTTTAAATGTATATAGAGTTTCTATACTGATTATGAGTCAGTATTTGTCTGGCCATCCTGGTAATTTTTGTCTTACAAAAGAGTTACCACTCTTGTGGTAACAATCTGGCTCTGTACAATTGTCTTGATAATTGCACAATATTGCATGCTGATGCACTCACATTCACACTTTATAATTTCAGCAAAACCGCCTTTGCTGTTTTTAAATTAGCTACATTCAGGAATTGTTCATCTTCTAAACTTAAGAAGATGTAGGCCAATGCCTTATCATGCTGCCTTTGGTGGATTAATAACAATATCCCAGAACTCAGCCTTCAGGAAGCATTCCAATTTTGCAGCCCAAATAATATAATTCTTCTGTCCCAGTCGAGGCAGAGAGCTCTCCTGGGAATCAACAGTCATCCTGCAAGCTTTCTCTGCCTTGTTCCTTTTACTTTTTTAACACAGGCAGTCCTTCAGCTTAATTACAGTTCAGTCTTACTGTGTCTGGTGTGCTCTGGGTCCATAACCTTATACACTCACAGTATTCCCCCCCTCTTTCAGGTAACTCCACAATAAAATCCTTGGATAGTACAGTGGTCTAAAGCCCTGTTATTAACATCAGCTGCCTGCAATTATTGCAGGTTCGAATCTCACCAAGGCTCAAGGTTGACTCAGCCTTCCATCCTTTCTAAGGTAGGTAAATTGAGGACCCAGTTTGTGGGGGCAATAAGCTGACTTTGTATAAATATACAAAAGTATGAAGGCTATTGCTTAGCGCATTGTAAGCCGCCCTGAGTCTCCGGAGAAGGGTGGCATATAAATCAAATTTAAAAAAAAAAAATCCATGGAGATCGCTCTCCAGGGTGTTGAAGGCTCGGCTACTGTCTGTAAAAGACCAGGGATTTTCCTTTGTCTCCTCTTTGCTGCTGGACAGATAGGGCAACTGGCAACATAGCTTTCAATGTCTTTCTTAAGAGATGGCCACCAGAATTGCCTTTTGATAAGGTGTAGGGTTTTCATGAAACCGAAGTGACCAGCCAGTTTGAAGTCGTGGCATGTTTGCATGAGAGGAGTTCCCTGACTAGCTGGGACATATAATTTTCCTCCCACCCAAGCTAAGTCATCTTTAATTAAACAGATGTTTTTATGGTCATCGGTTTGTAGGGCTGTTTAAAACGCCTGAGTGGTAGCATTGTCCATTAGTGATTCTTGTTTAGCTTGCACCCTGGTCATCACTTTGGCTGCCAGTTGAGAGGCTGGGAGCAGGGGTTTGATCACTTCAGGTTTCCCGCTATTAAACTGAGGCTTTCTGGATAGTGCATCTGCTAAAACGTTTTTCCCCCCAGGGAAGTATTTTAGGTTGAAATTGAAATGTTTGAAGTGTTGAGCCCAGCAAACTTGTTTTGGGGAGAGTTTCCGGGGGTTTTTTAGGGCCTCTAGTTTTTTATGATCAGTCCAGACTTCAAAAGGGATTTTATTCCCCTCTAAGAAATGCCTCCAAGTAAGGAGAGCCCACTGTACTGCAAAAACCTCCTTCTCCCAGATAGCCCATCTCTGTTTAGTGTCGGTTAGTTTTTTAGACGTGTATGCACAGGGCTGCAGTTGGCCCTGTTCGTTTTCTTGGAGTAGGATGTCTCCGACTGCTACATCACTGGTGTCTGCCTGTATGATGAATGATTATTCTTGATCTGGGTGTTTTAGGACTGGTTCGTCTGAGAACAATTGTTTCAGTCTATCAAATGCTGCCTGGCATTCTATGGTCCAGTTTATGGGCTGCTTTGGTTTCAGTTTGCCCCCCCCCCCCCCGGTTTTCAGTAGGTTAGTGATTGGGAGCGCAATTTGCCAGTAAAAATTTGCAAACCCCAGGAAGCTTTGTAGTTGTTTGCGGGTGCGGGGGGGAGCCCAGTTGATCACGGCTTGCACTTTCCCTGGGTCCATTTCCACGCCCTCATGGGAAATCCTATATCCCAGGTAGTCAATTCTATCTTTGTGGAACCGCTTGGACAAGCTTGGACAAGCTTTACGTGCTCAGCTTTTGTCTCAGTGTATATTAAAATGTCATCTTAAGTACACCAGAACCCCTTTGTACAGGTGCTCATGGAGCACCTCGTTTATCAGTTGCATAAACACGGCAGAGGCGCCTTGTAATCCAAATGGGAGCACTTTGAACTGGTAACAACCCAAAGCAGTGTTAAAAGCTGTTTTCCATTCATCCCCTTCCCTAATCCTGATTCAGTAGTAAGCCTCTCTCAAGTCCAGTTTTGGAAAAAAAATTCCTTTGGAGAGGTGGGCTAACATGTCTTACATGAGGGGGAGGGGATACACATTCTCCACACTCACAGTGTTCAAATTTCTATAATCTACACAAAGGCGCAAAGACCCATCTTTCTTCTCTCAGAATAGCACTGGGGCAGCAATTTTTGGTTGTGTGGGTTCGATGAAACCTCTCGCCACATTTTTATCTATGAAGGCTCTCAATTCCTTGAGTTCCCTGAGGGACATGCTATACATTTTTGGTTTGGTAGTTTGGCCCCTGGGAGGATTTCGATAGCGCAGTCTGTGGGGCGGAGGGGGGGAGCTCGTCAGAGCCTTCTTCGCTGAACACCTCAGCTAGGTCCTTGTACTCCCTGGGGATGCCCTGGTCTGGCGTGGCCTTTCCTGCCATCACTGCTTCTTTGTTTGGGTCTCCCCACATTTCCTCTGTTCAGCCATCGGGTCCAGTCACTCCCCATTGAAATCTTAGGGTCCCCTGCTTCCAGTTCACTCTGGGGTTCCACTTCCTCAACCAGGTGAGCCCTAGAACTAGTGGCCATTCCATTCCGGGTGCCAAAATGAAAGTGAGTCTCTCATCATGAGTCCTCATTGCTATGTCCAGGGGTTCTGTGGCAAAAATGGCCGGTTCCCCCACTGCGACTGTATGTGCATGCCCAATTTTCCCACCAGGGTTGGGGTAATCAAACACCGGATGCACCCTGAGTCCAAAAGGTCTGAGATTTTCACTCTTTTCCCCCAACTGGGGACGAATAGCCTTAGGGGCAGGGTAAGTGTCTCAATTGGTTTGCTTACCAATGGGTTGTCTTCAGGGTCGCTCTTGGACGGGCCCGATTCGTCCCCAGCTGATACCAGAGTTCCTTCCCCCAATTTTGCGAGGGGGCGAAACTCTGCAGCCTCTCCACTTCTCAGTGCGGTGTCTTTTCCTCGGGGGGCTGTTTTCGTGGGCTTTTCTCTGGACAGATATTCTGGCTTTCGGGTGGGAGTTTTTGAATAACACTCAGCTACATAGTGCCCCTCCTTCCTGCATTTGAAGCAGGCAGATGATCTTGGTGCCATGGGGGTTTGCAGCTTGAATAGCTCTCGCTTCCCCTGGGGTGGGGATCTCTTCCAGGCTCTTCCCCCTCGGTACTGGTTTCTGGCCATGTCAATCTCCACTTCTTTGGTCAGGATGTACCAGTTGTGCAGGCGGTCTGGGGCCTCTAGAGCCAGGCAGGCATGGTAGAGGTCATCATTCAGGCCGTCTTTGAACCAGCTCACTAGGATGTCTTCCGGCCAGTCCACTCTGCAGGTGAGATCTCGGAATTCTTCAGTATATTCAGCTACCAGCCCACGCCCCTGTTTCACGGTTCTGATGCAATTGCGAGCTTTGCAATCTGCCAAAGGGTCTTCAAATCGGTGGTGGAGAGCCATCACAAATTGGTTGAAGTTCCGCAATTCAAGGGCATCTGCGTTGTGGAGGGTCACCATCCAACAGGCAGCTGCCCCTTCCAGGGCCAAGGTGACGACTTGGAAATCTCTCCCGTACTCCTGCATGTACGTGAGAACATGCACCAGGAAAAACCCCAGTTGCTGCGGGTCATCATTGTACTTCACTCCAAGGGGGGGGGTCTTCTTCTCCAGTTGTGGCACTCTGGGCTGGCCAGAACAATTGCAAGGGCTGGTGCTGCACAGGGTGGGTTCACCTGGATGGCTGCTGCCCCCCCTGCCATGTCTGCCGGTTGAGTATTATAGGGCGCTACAAGAATCCTTAAGTCTTCCATTACTGGAAGTCATGAATGAAGTAATGACAAACAAGGAAATACCCAAATCATGGACAGAGGCTTATATTACATTGATCCACAAAGAAGATACAGACCCACAACTAATTAAAAACTATAGGCCAATATCCCTGCTAAACTCAGACTATAACATTTTTGCTTCAATACTGTCAGAAAGACTTAAGAGATATTTGAATAATTTTATACATTCAGATCAAAATGGATTCCTACCCAAAAGACAAATTAGAAATAATATAAGAATAATACTGAATACTCTAGAATATTATGAAGCGCACCCTGAAAAGCAGATGGCTCTGATATTCTTAGACGCTCAAAAAGCATTTGACAACGTGAACTGGCGATTTATGATGTTACAAATGGAAGAGATGGGCTTTGGTAGGAAATTTATCCAGGCAATTGAAGCTATATATTCTAAACAGACGGCGAAGGTTATGATTAATGGAGAGTTGACTGATTTTATTGAGATACAAAAAGGTACCCGTCAAGGATGCCCATTGTCCCCATTGTTGTTTATCTTGACACTGGAAATTTTAAATAGAAATATTAGAGAAGAAAAAGAGATAAAAGGTATGAAAATTCAAAAAGAAGAATATAAATTACAAGCCTTTGCTGATGACCTGGTCTTTATTATTGAAGAACCACTAGCATCAATTAAAAAACTGAGAGAAGCTATTGGAGAGTTTGGGGAAGTTGCTGGTTTGAAAATTAATAAAGACAAGACAAAAATAATGACTAAAAATATGTTAAAAAAACAAAAAGAAGAATTGATGGAGATTTCCAAGATGCAGGTCACAAACAAGGTAAAATATTTGGGGATACACTTGACACCGAGGTGTAGTTCACTTAAAGAAAATAACTATAATAAGCTAAAGCAACAGATAGGGTTAGTGGTGAAATGGGGTAATTTGCAGCTATCTATAATTGGTAGGATTGCAACTATTAAGATGAATATTTTACCTAGAATTCTGTACCTTTTTCAGACTATTCCAATAAAATTGGGTAAGGAATTTTTTGTAGACTTGAATAAAAAACAAGAATAAAACTTAAGCTGTTGCAGGATGCTAAAATGAGGGGTGGTTTTGGACTACTAAATTTTGAATTATATCATCAAGCAGCTAATCTAATGTGGATTAAAGAATGGATAACAATGAAAAATACTACACTTTTGAATCTGGAGGGACATGATTTGTTGATGGGTTGGCATGCCTTTATATGGTACAAAGGAACTCAAATACAGGGGTATTTTAGAAGACACCAGATATGTGAAGCTTTATATTTGAACTGGGAGAGGATTAAAAAATATCACTATTTGAAGATTCCAGTCTGGGTATCGACAATTGAAGCCTTCTCATATCCAGTGATATTTAGAGGAGAACAAATTGTTAGATACAGTGAAATACTGGATGAAAAGGGTGATCTTAAGTTAAAACAAGATTTAGAAGACCAGGGATTTAAGATGGATTGGTCTTCATATATGCAAATATTTTCTAGATATCGAGAAGATCTCAAACAAGAAGGTATTTATAATGTTTTGACTATCTTAGATAAGATATTAATGGGTTCTGATGACCATGTAATTAAAAAGTTATATGGATATTTGTTAGAGGTAAAATTGGAAGAAGAACAAGTTAAAGAATTAATGATAGCGTGGGGGAAAAATTTTGGTTATGGTATTGATTTGGAGAAATGGCAAAAATTGTGGTCACATAATTATAAAATGACAATGTCCACAGCATATAAGGAGAATTTGTATAAGATGTTTTACAGGTGGCATCTACCCCCGACGAGGATAGCCAGAATGTTCAAGAATAAATCGGAGAAATGTTGGAAGTGTCATCAGACCCCAGGATCTTATTACCATATGTGGTGGACATGCATAGAAGCAAGGAGATTTTGGACTAAGATACACACGTGGCTAGAAAAAATGACAAAGAGACAAATTGACTTAAAACCAGAGATATTTTTATTAGGGATCTTACCAGAGACATTCAATAAAGAATTGCAATACTTAATTGTGAATATTTTAACAGCAGCTAGAATTGTATTTGCAAAAAATTGGAAAGGAGAGAAGAAAATTGCTGATGAAGAAATTATTAAAAAAATATTGGACTGTGCTGAAATGAGCAGATTGACATTTGAAATAAGAGAACAGGAAGATAAACAATATTATTTGATATGGGAACTATTTTACCAATGGGTAGATAATATAGAATGGAGATGAAGTATTATATGTGAAATGAAATGTGGATAAAAGGTGTAAACATTTGTTTTTAGTTAGATGAAAGAATACTTATCACAATTGAAATTTTGAAAATATTGAGAGCACAAAATGATTTTAACCGACCGAATCACTGTCTGTAAGTATATGGAAAGATGATGTTTTTTATGTTGTTTTTGTTTAAAAATAAAAAACTTTATTTAAAAAAAAAGAAAAGAAAAACCCCAGTTGCTCCGGGTCATCATTGTACTTCACTCCAAGGGGGGGTTGTCTTCTTCTCCAGTTGTGGCACTCTGGGCTGGCCAGAACAATTGCAAGGGCTGGTGCTGCGCAGGGTGGGTTCACCTGGATGGCTGCTGCCCCCCCGCCACGTCTGCTTGGCCTGCTGCTGCTGGATCTAGAGCGGTGTTCCTGGCCTCATTGACTGCTGCTGCTGCCTCGCCCCCTCTCTGGTCTTGACCTAATCCCCCCCTGGTTCTGAGGTTTTCAAGAGCCTCCATCACAAACCGCATAACGTTTCTCTTCAGGCAGTCATCTCCACCCAGTTCTTCAATCAGCTCTTCCTGGTCGGACCAGGCTTCCAGCTTGTGTTTCCAGCCCGGTTGTCAACTGCCCCGGGTGAGGGTGACTCCTCAGGTTCTTCCGTCCCAGTTATCTTTCTTCCCCACTCTGATCGACCATCTGGGCTTTGTGGGGGCCTCCAAATCGGCTTCAATGTCTTCGATGGGGCAGAAGGAGCTGGCTTCTGGCTGGGTGGTGGTGGAGGTTTCACCCCAGCATTCTCCCTCTCCTTGCTTGCCACTTTGCTTGGACATTGTGTACAGGGTCCCCTTGGTAGAATGAGTTTGCTTCTCCGGGTTGACCACTTTTGCAGACCCTGCTTTATGTAATATTCTGCCTCTACTCCCCAATCAAGAAAGTATGGACTCTTGAGACAGCAGCATTTCAAAAGGAACCTTTTATTGAAAGGGAGTGATCGCAAAACAAAAGCAAAGCAGGGTCTGAGTTCCCCCCAGGCAATTCCATTAGGATAAAGTGGTTAGAAACCCCTCCTCTCAGTTTGATGTTGAATGAGCCAATCCACAGGTGTGAAGATGTTGTGGAAACGGTCCTGAGAAAGAGATAAGGATACGGTCCCATGTGTTTCTTCTGTGAGGCTTCCAAACTGAAAGAAAACAGATGGCCCTCCCCCCTTGTACATCCCCCAAGGTAAATCAAAGCACAGGGCAGAATAGGTGACAGGGTAAAAGTTATAAAGTAGGGAATTACAGGATACATAGGAAAACAGGATGAGAGCAATAAGTGAGTAAAAGGATCCGGGGTCCCCTCCCCACTTGAATGGCAGTATGACGATAGGGATCTGACAAGAGGGTTGAAACACAAGAGCTGTCAATGCCACACAGGTCAGAGCGATAGAACAAGGGGATTCCACCTGACAGGTATTCTGCTAATGAAATTTGGGTGAGGACAAAAGTGAAGCCTGTGATCAAGAGATATATCAGTCTGCAATAGAGAGCTTGTTATATCTGTCACAGTGGTCCAGACCTGACATAGCTTGTTATGTCAGGTCACTCCTTCACTTAAAGGAGCCTCTGGAAGTTCTGAAGGCCCTGACTGAATCCGTGCCTCTGGCACCACCTCTTCTTCAGCCTCCTCGCTGTCTGACTCGAGCACTGGCTGCACAGGCTGCTGGCGCAGCACCACACCAGCTTCCTCGTCGTCGGGATCAGCAACAATCCGCGCAGGCCACTGGCAGGCCACAACAGAGGCTCCTTTAAGTGAAGAGGATGAACAGGAGGAGCCTCTTCTCAATGCACAGACATGCAGAGCTGCCAAAAAGCAGGAGTGGTTCCTCAGGAGGAGGTCTCCTCGAGATTAAGGCTTGAGCCTAATTGGCCATGCCCTTAGCCTATTTAAGAAAGAACGCAGCTTGTAACAAGCTGCAGGAAACAACTTTAGTTCACTAATCATCGCGTTGGGATTTCTTTGCAACCTTGCTTCTGGGCTTTCTGCCAACTCCAGTAAGACTCTGATTATCTTATCTGTGGAATTCTGGCAGGCTGTTAAGAATGCTTATTAACAGCCGGCATTTGCTAAAACTGTGTTATTTGAGTAAACTAAGTTTTGTTCAGAGTTTGTGTGTGCTGTGTTCTTTGGGATCCGTAGCTGGGTCAGAACAGATATGCCCCAACACGTCCTGTGTCCAATTGTCATAAACAAGCATATGCATAAGTCCCACAGTTTTATTTTTTTATTTTTACATTTACCAAATGTAACCCCCCTCAGTCACCCCTCAAACACAGTCATTTTTCTTTGTTTTATCCTGTTATGTGCCTCTTTGACTGAATCTGTATTTGATGCATTAGTGTTAGTCAATGTGACGATCCCCACACCTTACACACCCGTCCACTCTCTTAATTTTATTTTTTCCAGCCTTTTAATGCTACCCCTGAACCATTTTGGAAAAAGCACAACACACATACAAAAAGGGCTTTTGCAAAATAGTATTTTATTTTTACATCTCTGCAATGTAAAACATCCTAGAACAAAGAAAAGGCAATGCCCAAATTCCTTGCATTACAACAGGACACAGGTACCGGAACAGGGACAGGGTCTGCTTACTTTACATTGATAATGCCTTTACTCCCTGGGGTGCGTAATCAGGCTTTTAAATTAATTTTTGGGGCCTCCCCACTGCTCAAACAGGCATCCATCCGATCAGATATGCCTCTGTTTTTTTGTATTAGGCAGACTTGTGCTCAATTCGGCCAATGGGAAGCCGATCTGAGGCATAGCAGCAACGTCATAGGCTGCTGCTACCAATCGCTGCCTCTACAAATACGGACCAATGAGAATGCTCTCTGGTAAATAATTAATACACCACAGTCCTTCAGGATGATAGGTATTGTGGAACAGGGCAGAGCAGAATGCATGCTGTTACAAAACTTCTCCAAAGCCAAAGAGAAGAGAGTGGTGTCTGAATACACTGATGAAAATAAAAATGTTTCCATGAAAGTACATTGAAAACAAAGCGGTAATATAAAGGAACAAAAAACCAATAGGGAGCAAATCGGGTTCTGATCACTTTTCAATAGAGATGTAAGAAGTGAGGGTTTAACAAGCAGAAGAGAGCAAAGATTCGGAAGTATGTTTCCTTGGAAACAAATCCACTAAATTCAAAAGGAGTTCAAAATATAACTCTCTATACCATTAAGGAATTTTTTTTCTGGGAATAAATTCATGAATACACAGATCTGCAGAAATTGCAGTATAAATTAACCAACTGCCAGTCCTTAAATTTACGTACATGTTGCTCAAGTTAATGCCATTTTATCATGGTTACGCCTCCAACTAAGACAGCTCTGGTCATGAGAAATCCCAGAAATAGCCATTTTGATTTCGTGGATTGTGCAACCTTCCTTTTGCTCAGAAGAGCATTTTGATTTCCTGCACGTGTTGCCGACCAGGGCTGGAGTCCAATCCCTAGATCCAGATAAGTTCCCATGAAATGAGGGAAGCAGCTTTCAGGCGTTTTAAGTTTGGAATTACAGTACGTTTTGAGCTGCAGTTGGCAGAGCGCTTCTCTGGGAGGCCACCTCAAGAAATCTTGGGGAAGTTACTCGACAGTGAGCATGCCGAGTTCGTCCAGCAACCCTCTCTCCCCAAGGCTCAGACCAAGTGCCTGCATTACTTTTCCTTGAGTGGTCCTTCTCTTCATCCATTTCTTTCAAGGGTGCCGAATCCTTGTTTGATTTCCTACACGTTTCCATTTTTTTTCACCTTTTAAAAGAGATACTGGGGGGGAAAACTGACACCATGACAGCGGGGACAAAAGCTCACTTTGAAGAATGTCTGGGCAGGACTTCAAATGGAACTGTATGCCTGAGAAGAATTTGATACTGGACTCGGGAAAATAACTAGGTCGGCATTTGCCAACCCTTGGAATGTGCAAGAAAGCTCCGCGGGCTTGCCAAGTTCCAAACCGGGTTTCTCCGGCAGTTGTTCACCCTCTGACTCCCGGGTTAGGTGAAGAACCCAGCCCACCCAAGCAGGGAGACCTCGCACTGCTTTGAAGCTGATCGGCACAAGAAACATCACAGGAGATCTTGTGAGATGAACAGAAGAAAATAACTTTCCAGAACGCCTTGAGTTTTGGAGGGTCCAGGAAGGAAGTTCTTGCTTCTCATCCTCGCACCCGCCTCTGCTTAGCCAGCAGTCTTGACTATTTTGAAAGTCGATGCTGTTGTCAGCCATGAGGAGCTGCTGCGACCTCTCACTGCTTGCGTGGCTGTTCTTCTCTTCAGGTGGCTTGGACTACAACTGCCAATCCCATCTGACAGCTTGGCCTCAGGTGGCAGAGTTGTAAGCCCATACATCTGGGAGGGCCAAATGCAGAAAGGTTGTGTTGTGGCCCGCCAGCAGCCAGCAGAGCTGGCAGCAGATTCAGACAGTGAGGCGGTTGGGGAGGAACATGGGCCAGTCCTGGAGTCAGGGGAAGGCTCGGACAAGGGCTCTGCGTCGGAGACAGAGTGGGGGCTAGGGCCATCTGGTAGTTATGTGCTGCCTCCGGAGCCTCCGGAATCTGACATCAGTGAGGCAGAAGAACAGTGTGAGCCTGTTCCCAGTGTGCACATGTGCAGAGCTGCCAGAAGGCAAGAACAATTAAGAAAAAAAGGGTGACTCGGGAGTAAGGCTTGGAGATGATTGGCCCCTCCAATAAGACATAAAAGAGGAGCAAATGGATGTGAGCCTTTGCAGGAAGCAATTAGTTCATATAGTCAATTCAAGCTCTGAGAAGTCCGTTTGACTCTGTGCTCCGTTTGGCCTTGCAAAACTAATTGACAATTAGGTCTCTGGCAGCGTTTCATGGGAGATAAAGGTGGGTGCTGTTAGGAAATGGTTATCTGTCTAACTAGTTGGTCAGGCAATACATAAACCAACAATGTATATTTGCAGTCAGAAAGGTATTATATAGCTTTAAGACTGTATTGCATCATCCTGTATCCTGATTGGCTAAGCTCTGTAGCCAATGTACTTAAGGGAAGTCAGGATCATGGCTTGTGTGGCTACTACACCATTTTACCTGCTTATTTGCTGTAACTCTCTACCTGATCTCTCTGCATGATCATTGTTTGATCATAGCTACATGTTGCTTTCTACTATTTATTGAATGTTTTGATATTGAACTTGTTCCTGTTTTGAAACTCAAGAAGAACTGTTTTATTGTGTATGACTACAACTGGTAAGAAGACTTTGTACTTGAAATATCCCTGGATTGATCTTTTAACTCTCGTCTTATCTGTGTATGACTTGGATTGTTTTTGGACTTTGCTTTACTTTTTTCTAAAAGTAAAAGACTACAACAACTCAGTGTGTTTGTATGTTAACTGTGATTGTTCAGAACCACTCCCAGTCGCTTTTCATGCATTTACTCAAAGGGTACTCTGCTCAATAACCCACAACATCAGTTGTGAGCCAAGAATATCTTTAACAGGTGCTCATCAACATTACCCTGAAAGACTGTGTCAACTCAAGCAGACATCTGTTGGAATCTTCACAGTCTGTTTGTGAATCATTACAGGCTGTGAATGACCATAATTCACAGCCGTCTTAATAAAAGAGGTTTTTTGGGCCTCCTCAGGGTGCCATCAGCCAAACAATGTAGGCTGGTGACTCCCAGGGGGAGAGCCTTCTCTGTGGGGGCACCCACCCTCTGGAACCAGTTGCCTCCGGAGATTAGGAGAATTCATGACCTCAGTGCCTTCCGCCGTGCCCTAAAAACACATTTTTTCCAACAAGCCGGGCTGGCTTAAGAAGAAATTTTAAATATTTTTAATATTTTAATTGGTCTGTGAGTTTTAAATTTTGTAGCCAAATTATATATATATTTTAAATGTCTTAATATTTATATTTTATGTTTTTTATGTCTGGCTGTACACCGCCCTGAGTCCTCAGGGAGAAGGGCGGTATATAAATTGGAAATAAAATAAAATAAAATAAAAAGATTGTGATTTATGCTTTCTCAGGAAGCCTAGGTCAGAACAGGTTGCCTTTCCTTCTGGTCCCACCCAGTCCTCCTTTAAAGTTCTCTACTCTCTCTTTGATCTTTCCAAACACTCCTAAAGATGTTGCCTGGATTTCTAAAGCTTGGTGGCAAGGGAGGACAGCGAGAGGCCTCAAAATCTATGCCACTGGTTATTCAAGCAGGCTTTAGTTGAGGTTCACAAGATCAGACTGGAAAGAGGGGGAAAGTTGTCAATCCCATTCTATGCAGATCTCCTTCGCAGTCAGCCCTCTGAGTTCAGTGAGACACAAGTAATCAGGCATAGATTGTAAGAACCCTTCTGAGACAGTTGTATTCAACAGAACTGTAGATGATGGTGGGTTAGCCCCATTGCAAGTGTTAGGTGATTTGTGCCAGCCATGGCAGTTTCTTAAAGGGCCACAAGATGGGAGCAAAGAGGGACATTTGATCCCACTGGTGGGTCAAGGGGCTCCGGCCCCTGCAGCCCCATTGGGGAGAGTTAATGGCCCTCCAGCCCTCTCACACATTGGTAAGGGAGGGGCCAGGGACCCCTATAAGAACCCCTGCACAGGGGCTGCTCTTTGGCTCTTGTTCTAACTTCCTACAGGACTGAACCATGGACTCAATCCAGGCATGGATGCCTCCATGCCAGGGAACTCATTTTACTACTTCTAAATAAAGACTTAATTTGATTGCATCCTTGTGTGCTGACTTTTCTTGGAAGTGCCCTCAACAAACCATCGATCTTCGTGAGATCCCTCACAAAGTGGTAGCAGAGGATGGTTTGAGGCAACACTTCCAAGCCAGCAGAAAAGCAAGGTGCCTGGAGGTTCCAGCAAGAACCCCCAAGAGATGGATGGCAGGAGATCCCCGATTGTGACCAGGAGTCTCCAATCAAGGATGGCAACCCTGCATCCAGTCCCTGATGCGAGCTTCGATCCAGAGGAGGGTACAAACGATCTCTATGCCCCCAGAGGACTCAGTGGAACGCAAGGGACCACTTTGCATGCTTCCCTGCAGCTGCAAGCCACAGAGGAAAGCGTAGGAGGCCAGCAGTCCACCCAGGACTGCCAGGACACCGGGGAAATGGCCAGGGACCAGGCAACCCCCAGCGTGGACCAGCTCACTGGCGAGGAATGCAGAGAGCTGCTCCGAACACTCCTAGCAGCCCAAGGGACACCAGGAGCCAAGCCATCTGGGACACCAGTGCAGGGGGCCTCTGGACACCAGGTAAGTCCTTCACCAGCACCCAGGAGGCTCCCCAACATGGTGCCAGCCACCCTGGGGGACCCCAGGGCTCCAGAGCTTTTGGCGGGAAAACTCCCACCAAATCGTGACCTGCAGCTTCCGGGGCCAACTGGAAGCAACATGGTGGCCCCCAGGCTACCTACTCCAGTGAGGCTTGGTAGGCCTCAGCTAGGCCACGAGGCCCAGCAACCGATGGAAGCCAGCCGAAGCAGCATGCAAACTGCTCTCCCCCCCCTCCCCCCAGCAAGCCTCAAAGTCTGCCCGGCCACACCTGCTGCAGCGGGCATCAGAGCCACGATCCAAATGCTGGTCGTGGCCCTGGAGGCCACGATGACCACAACCTCAACCTCAGGGGCAGCCAGCCTCCCTCACTACCCCCAGGAGACCAACGTTCCAGTCTGGTTTCAGGTCTGGGCACAGCACAGAAACGGCATTGGTCACATTGGTTGATGATCTCTGGAGGGTTCGGGACAAGGGGTGCTCCTCTGTTCTGGTCCTGTTAGATCTCTCAGCGGCTTTTGATACCATCAACCATGGTATCATGCTGCATCGGTTGGAAGAGTTGGGGGTGGGAGGCACTGTGTTATGGTGGTTCTCCTCCTTCCTCTCTCACCGGTCGCAGTTTGTGTTGGCAGGGGGCAGAGGTCGACCTCGAGGCCTCTTATCTGTGGAGTGCCACAGGGATCGGTCCTCTCGCCCCTTTTGTTCAACATTTATGTGAAGCCGCTGGGTGAGATCATCCGTGGTTTTGGGGTGAGATACCATCAGTACGCTGATGACACCCAGCTGTACATCTCCACCCCAGGCCACCCCAACGATGCCCTTGAAGTGATGTCCCAGTGCCTGGAGGCTGTGCGGATCTGGATGGGGAAGAACAGGCTCAAGCTCAACCCTTCCAAGACTGAGTGGCTGTGGCTCCCGGCATCCCGATATAGTCAATTGACTCCATCACTGACTATTGGGGGAGAGTCTTTGGCCCCCACGGAAAGGGCTCGCAATCTGGGAGTCCTCCTGGATATGCAGCTGTCCTTGGAGGATCATCTGACGGCTGTGACCAGAGGGACCTTTTGTCAGGTTCACCTGATTCGCCAGTTGCGGCCCTTTCTTGATCGGGATTCCCTGTGCACAGTCACTCACGCCCTTGTCACCTCTCGCCTTGACTACTGCAACGCTCTCTACATGGGGCTCCCCTTGAGGAGCACCCGGAGGCTCCAACTGGTCCAGAATGCGGCCGCATGGGTAGTGACGGGAGCAACATGGCGCTCCCATGTAACACCGCTCCTGCGCGAGCTGCACTGGCTCCCGGTGGTCTTCCGGGTGTGCTTCAAGGTGTTGTTTATCACCTTTAAAGCGCTCCATGGCATAGGGCCTAGTTATCTGCGAGACCGCCTACTGCCACAAATGACCTCCCACCGACCCGTGCGCTCCCACAGAGAGGGCCTCCTTAGGGTGCCATCAGCCAAACAATGTAGGCTGGTGACCCCCAGGGGGAGAGCCTTCTCTGTGGGGGCACCTACCCTCTGGAACCAGCTGCCCCCTGAGATAAGGAGAACTCAAGACCTCAGTGCCTTCCACCGTGCCCTTAAAACCCACTTTTTCCAACAAGCCGGGCTGGCTTAGGAAGTAATTTTAGATGTTTTAAATTGGTTTGTTATTTTTAAAATTGGAGCCAAATTTATATGTATTTTAATTCTTAATATTTGTATTGTATGTTTTTTAATTCTGGCTGTTCACCGCCCTGAGTCCTCAGGGAGAAGGGTGGTATATAAATTGAAAAATAATAAATAATAAATAAATAAATAATAACGAGGGGGGGCATCCAGTCCGGAGCCCCCCAGCCAGGACCCACGCCTCCAGAGAGCCTCAGAAGAACCCCTGGGGGCTCCAGCCTTCCCAACACCCCCACTGAAGCAATGGAGGACTCACCTCGACATCTTCAGGGAGCCTCCAGCCTAGCCTCCCACTTCCGACGATGGCTGCCTCCTCCGGAGTCTTCAGGACCACTGGTGGGCCCCTCCAGGCGATCCTCGGCATCTTCGGGCCTTTCCGGCCCCATCCTGCAGCCTTCGCCCCCCGGTAAGTGTTCCAGTACTGGGAGGGCTTCCAGAGAAATCTTCAGAGCTCCACAGGCCTGCGCCGAGGCCTAGCCCTGCAGCACAGAGAGAGAGGTCCACTCCCATCGGCTCCTGGGCTGGAATGAGCTCTGAGCATGCTCAGCAGTTCGAGCATGCCCAGTTCGCTCCATCTGAAAAGGAGAAAAATAATCAGAGAAAAATACCTACACTCACCAGCAGAGGGATCCCTCTCCCATTTACTTCTATGGAACCGAGGCAAAAATACCATGGACAGCAAGTGGGATCAGCATTTTCTACCCCAGCAGTGTCAGCACTCCCAAATAATTTTGAAAAATTACATCTGGGGGGTGAGAACTTCAATATATGGAACAAAGAGATACAGGTATATCTCTTAAAGGAAGGGACCCTAGAAATAGTTTTAGACCCCCCCACCTTTCCCCTGGGGACCTCAAGAAGAGTGGTACCACAGGAGAGCCTATACCACTCTACTGAGCTCACTGGATGCTAAATTGTACCCTAGCATTCCAGATGGGCTCACAGCTGGTGAGATTTGGGGGTTGTTATATAGCCTATTTAATAGTGATAGCTTGGGCTCCACCACAAGACTTACATCGGAGTTCTATAACACCAAGCTGAAATTTGGAGCTAGCATGGCTGAACACCTGGGAAAGTTGAAGGCACTCAGGGCAGAACTGGTGCTCAGGGACTACCCCGTGACTGAGGCCAACATTGTCGCTGTTATTCTGGCATCCCTGGACAAAAGTTGGGGCAATTTTATTGTCTCACTAGAGGGAACCAGGAAGGAAGCCATGACTCTGTCCTACCTCACAGGGAGGCTCAATGAGAAAGACAGGAGGCGCAGAGATGCAGGAGAGTACACCAGGGCCACAACTCTGCGCATCAACAGGAGGCACCAGAGTTCAGAGCAGGTTAACGCTCTACCCAAGTGTTTCATCTGTGGCTCTGAGGATCATCTGAAGAAGGACTGCCCCCATTACCAGCAAGGACCTAAGCGTGGTTCCAACCAAGGAAGGGGCAGGGGGCAGAGAAGGGGGCCTGGCGGGGGCAAAGGTGGTGGTAAGGGCAATTTTGTGTGTACTAGTTACCTCACCCCCGCCACAAAGGCTGATGGCCCCACTGGCCTCTGGTTACTGGACTCTGGGGCTTCATCTCACATTGCTAACCTGAGGCAAGGCTTTAAGAGGTTAAGGAGAATTAACTCCTCCGTTAAGGTTGCAAATGGTAACAATGCTTTGGTTGTTGGGGAGGGCAATGTCTCTGTACCAGGGCTGGGCAATGTCAAAGGTGTATTACATGCTCCCTCTATAGCCAATAACCTGTTAAGCATAACAAAGCTATGTGATGATGGCAGGGTGGAGGTATTGTTTCGGAAAGGGGGAGGTCATGTCACTCGAGACAAAAGGGTCATTGGGAGTGTTACCATTATAAATGGTTTGCCATATTTCTCCCCCGAGTACCCAGCTACAGGAGACAGCTCACAGGGTGTCACCCCAGAAGGGGCCTGCGCGCAGAGAGAGAGAGAGAGGCCTCACAGCCAGCCCCCAGGCTGTCAAAGGGGCACAAGGCCGAAGCAGTTGCGCCCATACTGCCTCAGCCAACCCCACGGCCTTCCAAGGCCAATGCGGGTAAGAAACCCGAGCCTCAGGAGGCACCTAAGGCAGATAAGCCCAAGAAAGGGCCTAAGGTGCCAGCACCGCCCAAGGCAAACAAGAGCCAAGGGGGTGTCAGTGGGGAAGCCACTCCATACCAAATGTGCCCACCTCTTACATCGGAGGTTAGGCCATGTGAGCTTCCCCGTGGTTAAAAAGATGGGGGAATTCACTGAGGGGATTCACCTCCAGGATTGTGAGGTGTTTCTGGACTGTGCCATCTGTAAGAGGGCAAAGAGGAAGGCAGCCCCTATACCTAAGGTGTCACAGTGTAAAACCCAATACCAATATCAATTAATACATGTTGATTTGGTTGGGCCATTTACACCGTCCCTAGGGAAAAGGCAGTATTTCCTCACTGCCGTTGATGATTTCTCGAGATATGGCCATGTGTATACCCTCGCAGAAAAGTCTGAGGCCTTTGATGCCATAAAATCACTGTATAACTACATCGAAACCCAACACAAGACCAGGATCGCGCAGCTGCAGAGCAACCGTGGGGCTGAGTTCATGTCCCGAAAATTCCAGGACTGGATAAGGCACAAGGGCATACACCATTTTTGCACAGCGCCATTCACTCCTGCACAGAACGGCATGGTAGAGAAACATAATGGCATTCTGCAGACTATGGTGCACAGCCTGATTGCGGTTGCGGAATTGTACTGGGCGGAGGCGGTACACTACGCCAACTACACCCTGAACCACACCTGGAGCAGCATTGTGAACCAGACCCCATATTTTCTGGTCCACGGTAGGAAGCCAAGTTTGGGACACTTGCGTGTGTTTGGTTCCTACACTTGGGTGCACATTCCCAAGCAGCTGCGGAAGAAGGGGAGATCCATCTCCCAGAGACTGAGGTTCTTGGGCTATGCCCCTGGCTCCAAGGCTTACCGATTCCTGGGAGAAGGGGGCAGGACTGTGACTTCCCAATCTGCCTCCTTCAAAGAGGACTCCAATTGGACCCAGATCCACTCAAATGATCTGGGTCCATACATCAACCGGCCCAGCAAAGCTGCACCAACCATGACACCGCCTGAGACAACCACAGACCCTGCCACCGACGAGAGCGAGGGACAGGATGAAGAGGTCAGCCTACCTGGTCCAGATGAGGTGGATGAGCCGTCCAGTCCTGAGGGGGAAGACACACCATCTTCATCTGACTCTTCACCTCCAGCGACGCTTCAGAGGCCCATGATACCCAACGCCTGGGACCGAGGACCTCCACATCACAGTTGTGAACAGCCAGTCGGCGAGGAGCCTGCAGAAGAAAAGGGCGGTGAGTGTCAAGAGGTCAGGAGATCAAAGCAGTCCAACAAGGGGGTCCCACCAAAGAGAATTGACATTGGGCACATCGCATCCGTCAACAGCGTCATGGTCACCCCAAAGACTTTCTCTGACATCCAGGAGCTGCCCATCAAAGAACAGGAGAAGTGGCAGCTCATGATGGAACATGAGATGGAGTGCCTGAGAAAGCTCAAGGTCTTCACCCCCGGGCAACCACCCAAGGAGAAGAAGGTCATTGGCACAAGGTGGGTTTTCAAGGTCAAACCACTTGCCAATGGCCGCTACCTGTACAAGGCCCGCTTGGTAGCACAAGGGTTCGCCCAACACTACATGGAGGACTACATAGAGACCTATTCTCCAACCGTCCGGGCAGAAAGCATCAAGGCCGCCCTCGTAACTGCAGCTGCTCTGGGGAAGGAAGTCTACCAATTCGACATCCAGACGGCCTACCTCCACGCCAACTTGGACCGGCAGATCTACGTGAGGGCCCCTCCTGGTTACCAGCAGGAAGGGGGAAACACATGGTTACTCCAAAAGGGACTATATGGCCTCAAGCAGTCGGGGAAACTCTGGTACGACTGCCTCAAAAAGGGTTTAGAGCGAATTGGCTTCAGGGCATCTCATGCAGATGAGTGTGTTTTCACATGCGACATCAAAGGTGATACAGAACGGGTGTTGGTTTATGTGGATGACCTCCTATACGTAGGGCCTGGCAAGGAAAGGTGTGACGAATTTGTCAAGGCCCTGGGGGAAAAGTTTACCCTGAAGCCCTTGGGGTGGGTTGACAGGTACCTGGGTGTGCATATCTTGGCCACTAAAAAGGGATTTGCATTATCCCAGAAAGAAAAGATTGAGGAGTTGTTGGCCAAATGCAAAATGGCGGAGTCTAACTCAATGCGTAGCCCTATGCAAAGTGATTACTATGGCCATAATCACAAGGACAGCCCTGAGTTCACAGACAATAAATTATACAGATCTGTGACTGGCTCCTTGCTATACAGTAGCAATTGGAGCAGGCCTGACATAGCTTTAGCTGTAAATCTATTCTCCAGGCACGTGGAAAACCCAAAGGAATTCCACTGGAATGCTGTCAAGAGGGTACTTAGATACCTCAGGGGCACAGCCGATGCCCTCCTCATGCTGGAGCCAGAGAAGGGGAAGCCGGCCCAGCTCTCCGCTTACTCGGACGCAGACTGGGCTGGTGACACCAAGAGTAGATGGAGCACCTCTGGTTTCCTCATACTGCTAAATGGCTGTCCTATCCATTGGCATGTTAGGCAGCAAAAATTTGTTTCTTGCTCCACGGCCGAGGCAGAATATGCCAGCCTATCAGACACAACAAATGACTTGATTTGGTTCAATGCTCTGGTAACGAGCATCTGGGCACCTCCTACTCTGCCCATCCAAATTCAGGAAGATAACATGGCCGCAATTGGAATCTCGGGGGCATACACGGTGGGCTCTAGGTCCCGCCACATAGACATCCGCTACAAGAATGTCAGACAGCTTGCCAAAATGGGGTTTGTAAATATCAAACATTGTAACACAACCGACCAGTTAGCTGACCTGTTCACAAAACCTGTACCCATTGACCGACACAGCCTTCTGTGTAAGCGTTTGTGTTTGGTCCTGTAAACGATGCATCTGTATGTCTATGACACCTGCTCGCCCTCTCACACATGTCCACCGTCACCTGTCATTGGCTGGTAAGAAGGGGAATTGTTAGGTGATTTGTGCCAGCCATGGCAGTTTCTTAAAGGGCCACCAGATGGGAGCAAAGAGGGACTTTTGATCCCACTGGTGGGTCAAGGGGCTCCGGCCCCTGCAGCCCCATTGGGGAGAGTTAATGGCCCTCCAGCCCCCTCACACATTGGTAAGGGAGCGGCCAGGGACCCCTTCTGTTCAACATTTATGTGAAGCCATAATATCTCTTTATACTCAGCTGTACATCTCCACCCCAGACCATCCCAACGATGCCCTTGAAGTGATGTCCCGGTGCCTAGAGGCCGTGCGGGTCTGGATGGGGAGAAACAGGCTTCGACTCAACCCTTCCAAGACCGAGTGGCTGTGGCTTCTGGCGTCCCGATATAGCCAGATGGTGCCATCGCTGGCTATTGGGGGCGAGTTACTGGCCCCCTCGGAGAGGGCTCGCAACTTGGGCGTATTCCTGGATGCATGGCTGTCTTTAGAAGAGCATATGACTGCCATGGCCAGGGGGGCTTTTCATCAGGTTCACCTGATTCACCAGTTGCGTCCTTTTCTGGATCGGGACTCCTTACGCACAGTCACTCAGGCTCTCGTCACTTCCCGCCTGGACTACTGCAATGCTCTCTACATGGGGCTCCCCTTGAGGAGCACCCAGAGGCTCCAGCTGGTGCAGAATGCGGCCACGCGGGGAATTATGGGAGTGATGGGCTGCTCCCATGTGACACCCCTCCTGCGCAAGCTGCATTGGCTCCTGGTGGTCTTCCGGGTGCGCTTCAAGGTGTTGGTTACCACCTTTAAAGCGCTCCATGGCATAGGGCCTGGGTACTTACGGGACCGCCTTCTGCCACCGATAGCCTCCCACCGGCCAGTACGCTCCCACAGAGAGGGACTCCTCAGGGTGCCGTCAGCCAGGCAATGTCGGCTGGCGACCCCCAGGGGGAGGGCCTTCTCTGTGGCAGCACCTGCCCTCTGGAACGACCTGCCCCCGGAGATATGTAGGATACCAGATCTCCGTGCTTTTCACTGTGCCCTCAAAACTTTTCTATTTCACCAAGCTGGGCTGGCATAACCCCCCCCCCCCTTAGATATTTTAATTGTAAAGGATTTTAGTTGGGATGTTTTAAATTTGGGCCAAAATTTGTTTAATTCTTTTAATAATTTTAAATTTTGTATTGGGTGTTTTTTATTCTTGGCTGTTCACCACCCTGAGTCCTGCAGGAGAAGGGTGGTATAAAAATTTAATTAATTAAACAAACAAACAAACAAACAAATAAATAAATAAATAAGAACCCCTGCACAGGGGCTGCTCTTTGGCTCTTGTTCTAACTTTCTACAGGACTGAACCATGGGCTCAATCCAGGCATGGATGCCTCCATGCCAGGGGACTCATTTTACTACTTCTAAATAAAGACTTAATTTGATTGCATCCTTGTGTGCTGACTTTTCTTGGAAGTGCCCTCAACGAACCATTGATCTTTGTGAGATCCCTCACAGCAAGCATCCAGTCCTGCTTAGAAGTAGCTCCTTCCTCGAGTTGGATCCTAGTGACCTTAAGACACAGACAAACTGTCTAGTCTTCTTGCCAAGAATATGAAGTGGTTTCCTTTTGCCTCCTTCTGGGATGTTTTTTCTACAGGAATTCCTTGGAGGTGTCCCCTTCAAATGGTAACCAAGCTCAACCCTGCTTAGTTTCCCTATTCAGATGAGCTCAACCAGTTGCTGCTTGGACCTGAAACAAAATCTGCTACTGATTGCAGGCACTTCCCACTTGCTTCCCTCTTTCATTTCAGCTGCAAATCAAAACATGTTTCATTGCAAGTCTCTCTCTCTATATATATAACATTACAGTGCAATCCTAACCATGTTTTATTCTCGAAATCAGGCCTGCTGTGGGGCTTGTTCCATAATAGGTGCATTTATAAATATAATAAATATAATAAATAAATAGTATGATGGCCCTAAATGGCAAGCCTAAACTTATTTAGCTGGAAAGAAATTCTGCTGAAAATCAGAGATACTCAACAATAAATGAGGTTTGTTTAGAATTATGCTGAATGGGTTCAACATAACTTGATTCTAAAAAGATTGGCATACAAGGATTAACTATTTGCTTTCTTGCTTTGAAGTAAATCTCTCTAGTTGAATAGGAATACTCTGCAAACTGTTACAGTCTAAGGAGTTGAATTGAAACTGATCTGCTTGTACTTCTAATTCATTGATCAAATAAGAGTAACAGGCCAAGCAGTGTTTTTTTTTTCAGTCTAGAAATCAACCTTGGTGGGAACTGTTGTGACTTTTCTCCCAACTCTACCCCAAATGCAATCAAAGCTGATAGTAGGCTTAGATCAGGGGTGTCAAACTCTCATGGCGATGTCACGTGACATATCGGGACTTTTTTCCCCTTCGCTAAACCAGGTGTGGGTGTGGCCAGAGTGTGATGCATCCGGCCCATGGGCCGGGAGTTTGACAGCCCTGACTTAGATGAATATTGCTATTATTATAATTACAATAGCAGGAGCAATCCAAAACCTTTTCATATTGCCCAGAAAAGAATCTTGTTTGCTCGCTAGGTTCACATTCCAAGGTTTCCCTTAAATATCTCCAGTCTTGCCCACTTGTTATGGAATGATGGGACCAAACAACATTCCGGGTCAACCAGAGCCAGTTTATTTGCTCAAGGTTCAGAGCAGATTCATACCTGAAAGTCTGAACAACCAAGAGCTTTGACACAACTGTTTATATATCTTTTCAAGACAAAGGAGTTGGTGATCTAATACATTTTCCATATATGGTAAAATTACATTTGGTATCAAATACATGACCTCATATAGTTGTTCCATACATTTGTTATAAAATAACGGACACTTCCTCATTACTAAACCATTAGCTTCTAGTTTATAAGATTATTTTCAGCTAGACCACTTTCCTAAGTTCTGTAGGTAATAATTAACTCTTTGCCCCATACATGTCTTTGTGTGGATGACAGTGAAGCTTTTCAGACATTCTCTATATGGCTGTCCTTCCGTGACAGCTAGGCCTCCTCAGAAGATATATTACCAATAATGGGGTTTAACTGCCTTTAATATACTTTCCAACCAGCACGTTTCTCTCAAACAAGCACACTTTCTTTCTTACAATAATGTGAATGAAGAGGGCCCTTCAGTGTTCATCTAGCTGAACCCGCATCATTTACATTACACTGACTCATACAGTGTTTAACATGTTCATTTTCCAAATTCAATTTCAATAACATTTTATAGATCTTAGCAATAATATGTTCATCGTTTCCACATAATAAAATTTCCAATTCATTTTTAACAAAGTCAAATCCATAGCACTTTTTATCCAGTTTAAATCTTTCAGTTGGTAAGTAAACCAATGGCAAACATAACCTTCTGATTCAAGTTCTTCCCTCAGCTTTAATATTGGGTCACCCGAGTTAAGATAAAATTTTACCATACGTCAACCAGTTTGGCTTTGCCACCATTTCTTTTCTAAAGAAAGCTTCCTGCAGTGACACCCAAAGTGGCAGCTTCATAGAGAGCCTTGTTTTATATTTATTCCAAACTCTTAGTATGACACATCCAACGAAATGATTATTAAATTCAACATTAACTGTACTTTTATCATACAATAAGTAGCCGTGCCATCCAAACCTTAATTCATGGCCCTCTAATTCAAGTAACCTCTTATTCTGAAGGCTCACCCATTCTTTTGACCAGGTCAGACAGCATGCTTCAAAATACAATTTCATATCTGGTAGACTCAAAACCCCCTCTTTCCTTAGCATCTTGCAGTAGCATATATCTAATTCTTGGTTTTTTCCCTTGCTATATGAACTTAGAAATGTTCTTCTGCCATTGTTTAAATGGATTATCAGTTGTAAGTATTGGTAACGTCTGAAATAAAAAAAAGCATCTTTGGTAAAATCTTTGGTAAAATATTCATCTTGATTACAGAGATTCTACCCAATAATGATAAGTAAAAATCTGAAGTCCAATAAACCCACAAACAGAATCATAAAGCTGTCTCAAGAATTAACACTCCTGTGTCTGTCAGTAGCCGGTTTATTTGCAGTTTTCTCCCATTTATTTTATATTCCCCCCTCTGTCTGACCCTCACCCCCTACACTTCTGCATAACTCCAGATCTATGTGCTCCAGTATTATTTACTTTGAGTTTCAAGTCTATTTTCCTTGGTATAGATAAAACTGCAAACATTCTTTAACAGTCCAATTGATTTATTAAAGTAAAAATATACAATGATATTTATAAAACAATAAAAATTGGAATGCATTTAGACACCAGATCTATTTGCATTTTAACATGGGTAATAAATAAATGTTTTATTTCCCTCCCTCCCTTTTCTATTTTTTTTCCCAGGAAGAATTTCAAAACAAAGCAAAACTAAAAAGGAACCTGAAAGGTTTTGCATATGAGAATTTCAACCAGTATGATTTTGCTGCTGAAATGTTTTTGGGGTGGTGGGTAGGTTTAAAAATGGGGTTTCGTTGTCATTAGATCTGTTAAAAAAAGAAGGGTGGGATACTCCAATATTTCCTTTCATGAGTGGCTCATAAGCTCTCTTGGGAATGCATGCATGCAAAGGAAAAAAGGAAGTAGGGAAAAAAGTTCTAACGTTCGTCATCAAAATGGGGGGGCATGGGGGGGAGCTGGTTCAGATTTTGTTCAGAATGCAGTGGTGTTTGGTAGATCATCCAGCCTACACTCTTGATCAGCCACCTCACCATCCGATGGGCTGTAGGTCTCTTGCCTCAATTGCTCTCCCCATGCCCTGCCCTTGGCATGCCATTGTCTGAGAAGGAGGAGAAAACTCCAGGAGGTCGAGTGAGGCAAATACAAGTACAGTCTCTAGATTGTCCATTTTCTCTCCTTTTGTTGCAAACAGTGTCATCTGGGAGGAAAAAAGAGAGAAAGAGAGGGAGGGGAGGAGAGGAGAGGAGAGAAGGGAGGAAACTGTTACTGGAAAAGAAACATTAACTCTCTTGGAAAGAGAGGGCGAATCAAGAAGAAAATGCTTTTTTTCAAGACCCTCCAGAACTTTGACTCTGCTTGATTCAAGCTGAGGTTTGCAAGGCTGCATGTGGGTGTAAGCGTGTGTGCGTGCGTGCACACGCACACATACGTGTGTAGAGAATTAGAGCACAAAGGAAGGGGGTGGAGTATTGGCAAGGCATGAAATCAGGAAACACGCCAAGGAATCATCACAGACATCTACCTAGTAAATGGGGGATACATTAGCCTCCTGGAGCTTAACTAAACCCTCCCATTAATAATTCCCCACTGCCTTTCAGTGCAACATGCTTCCAATGAAGACTGTTTCTTGAGCCTGAAACCAGCCACCTTAAAATCTAGGGTATTGTGGCAACAGGGTGGGGGTAGGGGGAGCAAAAATAATCTGAGCTGATGTGAGCTGGCCCGCTGGCATCCTGGATCCAGCGTTGGGCCCAAGAAAACTGAAGAAAACATTGGGTCACATGCAACCACAGAAGCTTTGGAATGTGCCCTCAAGCTCATGGGTCCTGCTCCTTGCACAACTTGACCAATGCAGGCTGGCATTTAGCCAGCTATTCTCATCAATGAAAGCTCTGCTTATGTGGCCCCCTCCTATTGCCCTCTATCCCTTCCTAGGGAAAGTTAGCCTCCTCGACTCCTGCCTCTCCTCTCTCCCAGTCAGGTTCTGATTCCCCAGAACACCTCCAGTTCAGCCCTCCGGGGGGGGGGGGGGGGGAATTGGAATCCAAAGAGGACCAAGAGAGGCTAGTGCCTCTTTCTCTCAATGTGGTGCCTTTTGGACACCTTGGACTTCAAGACCCCTCAGCAAAATGGGGCACTGGCTGATCTGGGAAAAGGAGCAATTGAGGAAATGATGCTGATCAAATTTACTCAGACAGAAGCCCAAATTGCTTCCAAGTAGACCTTATACATAAAAGTGAGAATAATAAACAACTCAAAATGTAGAAATAAACATTTCTGACATTTAAAAAAAAAATCAGTGACCATTACAGCCACCCTTCTTTTCAATAACAGTCATAAGCCTTCCATTCATGGATTCTGTCAGTTTCTTGATCTGTTCACAATCAACCTTTTGTGCCACTGCAACCACAGCCTCCCAGACACTGTTCAGAGAGGTGTACTGTTTTCCTTCACTGTAAATCTCCCATTTAAGAAGGGCCCAGAAGTTCTCAATAGGGTTTAGGTCAGGTGAGGAAGAGGGCCATGTCATTATTCTTTCATCTTTAAGGCCTTTTACTGGCTAGCCACGCAGTGGAGTGCTTCGATGCATGAGATGGAGCATTGTCCTGCATAAAAATCATGGTCATCTTGAAAGATGCAGACTTTTTCCTGTACCACTGCTTGAAGAAAGTGTCTTCAAAAACTGGCAGTAGGTTTGGGAGTTGATTTTGAGTCCATCTTCAACCCGAAAAGGTCCAACTAGCTCATCTTTAATAATACCAGCCCATACCAGTACCCCACCTCCACCTTGCTGGCGTCTGAGTCGAAGTGGAGCTCTGTGCCCGTTAGTGATCCAGCCATGGGCCTGGGCCCATCCATCTGGTCCATCAAGAGTCACTCTCACCTCATCAGTTCATAAAACCTTTGAAAAATCTGTGTTCAGTTATTTCGTGGCCCAGTCTTGCTGTTTGAACTTACCATATTTTTCGGAGTATAAGACGCACCTTTTTCCCGAAAAAAGAGGGTGAAAATCTGGGTGCGTCTTATACTCCGAATGTAGCCCCACCCAGCTTCTCAATCGGTGTTTTCAGAGGCTGAAAAAAGCATCAGAAACGAAGCTTCAGAAAAAAAGCCTCAGAAACAGAGTTTCGGAGACTTTTTTTCTGAAGCTATGTTTCGGAGTCTTTCAGAGGCTGAAAAAAAAGCAAGGCACAGAGCTCACAACCAATGAATCTGTTGCTAAAATTCACCTCTGGGAACAGCTGATTGGGGGTATTCCGGGAGGTGGATCCACCCGCCAATCAGCTTTTTTCTTATTTTCCTCCTCAAAAACTAAAGTGCGTCTTATACTCCAAAAAATATGGTATGTGTCTTGTTCAGTGGTGGTTGGGTTTCAGCCTTTCTTACCTTGGCCATGTCTCTGAGCACTGAACACCTTGTACTACTGGGCACTCCAGGTAGGTTGCAGTTCTGGAATATGACAGGACTGGAGGATAATGGGTTCCTGGTAGCTTCACGTTTGATTATTCTCAAATCTTTGGCAGTTAATTTGCATCTTTTTTTCTCAACACGTTTCTTGTGACCCTGTTGATTATTTGCAACAAAACGTTTGATAGTTCTTTGATCACACCCCAATATCTTAGCAATTTCAAGAGTGCTGCATCCCTCTGAAAGACTTTTTACAATTTTTGACTTTTCAGAGTCAGTTAAATCTCTTTTTTGGCCCATTTTGCCTGAGGAAAAGAAGCTGCCTAATAATTATGCACACCTTGATATAGGGTGTTGATTTCTTTAGGCCACACCCTCCCTCATTACACAAATATACATCACCTGATATGCTTATATCCACTAAGCATTCAAGTTTTTACACCTTGGAGGTGGAAAATATGCATACAAATGATGATATGGTCAAAATACTCACTTGCCTAATAATTGTGCACACAGTGTTATAGGACGTAATCTATAGATCTGCAACTTGAAGGCAAAGAATGTGTATTTGCTTTCCAATACATGGCCCAAAATGGAACAATTCACTTTAGTAAAAAGGTTCATAGCTTTATTCAGGGATCCTCCCACTTTTATGCAAGTGAATAAAGCTCTCCATAGGCAAAGGAGCATGGGTCCAAAAATGAGGTTCCAGTTGCCATTAAAACTAAAGAAATTTCCTTCAGTTCCAAATTAACTGATTCCATGTATGCTTTATGAACTGGGATGCAAGATCCTGATGGAATTTTCTAGCAGGAAAGTGTACAAAAATGTTAACAGAAGGACTAAAGTTTTTTTTAAAAAAACTATTTAGGCTTTGGGCTATTAGTGCCATCAATGCACATTTCCAGGGCAAGATCAGGCAAATACTGCAAGTGAAGGTCATCTAACATAGGGCAACTTACATCCTACCGTATTTTCTGGCGTATAAGACGACTTTTTAACACATGAAAATCTTCTCAAAAGTTGGTGGTCGTCTTATACGCCGGGTGTCCTTCTCCTGTAACCAGGCGGACCAGCCTGAAAGGCTCTGACGAGCCTTAAATGGCTCTGGCGATCCCAGCTGAGTTGCCTGCTAATCAGGCGACTCGGCTTGGATCGCCAGAGTAAAAGGAAAAAAGTGTTTCCCTTAGAAATGGCTCTGGCGATCCAGATTTTTGCGGTAGCAAAAATCCTCCCCCCCTCCAGCTTGCTTATCTTAGCTGCTAGTCGCAATGCTTGCCTTGCTTCACTTGCCTGCAATCCATTGCAACCAAGCAGGCAGGGAGTTGTGGACTTCAACTCCCAGAATTCCTCAGCCAACAAAGCAAAGCTGGCTGAGGAATTCTGGGAGTTGAAGTCTACAAGTCTTAAAGTTGCCAAGCTTGGAGACCCCTGTTCTATTGGGTAAGTTTTTTTCCCCTTTGGGAGCTTTAGGAAGTTTTAAATTTAGCTTTCATATAAAAATAAAAATAAAATAAAATAAAATGATATTTGTGCAGGTTTCTGAGATTTAGTGTGTTTCTGTAGTGGTTCACTCTAATTACACAAACACACAAAATCTCACAACGCTGTATGTGGAATTTTGTGTGTGTAAAGTGTGAAAGTTGTTTTTTGGGGCTTTTTGTGGCTGTGTGAGGTTCCTGCTTGTTGCAGGGGCCAAT
>WNWU01012471.1:129013-144957 GCA_012654045.1 Ptyas mucosa
AATTTGGGTCTAGCACAGCTGCTTTTACATTGTGGGTGAGCCAGTTGATGTTTTTAAATTTTTATTTGGTGTGCGTTGGAAGAGGGGCAGTCTTATACGGCGAGTATAGCCCAAACCCTATATTTTAACAGGAAATGTTGGGGGTCGTCTTATACTCCCAGTCGTCTTATACGCTGGAAAATACGGTAGCTGGTCTTCATAGGATTCTGACTGCATTCCTACCAAAAACAGGGGCCTTTTCCAATTATGATCCAGGGCAAACCAAAGAGCAATTCTTGCTTGCGGGAATTGCTTCCATAGTGTTTTAAGTTTTGTGATGCCAGATAAAGTTCCTACCCAAGGACTCCCTGGATGGCCATTCTAGAAATAACTAGTAGACCTTTGGTAATCCAACTGGCTACACTGAAGAAAATTATGCTTTGGAGTTACAGTTAGCCAAGGAAGTCTAGCAAACAAGCTTTTTAGCTTAACTTCCACAACCTCCACCTAAATTTTGGTAAATTGAGCCCATCCGGTGGTTTTCTGATTTTCTCACAAGAGAGAGCAAGAAAGAAACATGAAATCAAACACTGAGCTTGTTACAACTGTCCTTCATACTACTGGGAATGTGTGTGGAAAGTCCACAAGGTGCTAGCAGGACTTAGAAGAAACATTCCTAATGTCACACAGCCCCAGGGGAACTTGGGAGAGATTTTTCCATGCAGCTCACTTACAGGTATTGGTGGACTTCATTGTGTATAAAGCAAGAAGGTGCACAAGAACATGCTTGGATATGTGTAAATGTTCAGGGGGGGATGCAAGCAAAGCTTATTTTCTTTCAAGTAAATGCTGCTTATAAGAGGAAATCTTGTGGGTAAAAGCCCTGAAATAGCTTAAGTGGAAAGAACATTTTCCAAAAAACGAAAACAAAAACCACCCAACCCTAAATGGGTAAAAATGGTAACCTCTGAAGGCAAAGAATGCAAATACCCAGGTCCATGGCATCGGACCTGGGTATTTGCGGGACTGCCTTCTGCCGCCAATAGCCTCCCACCGGCCAGTACGCTCCCACAGAGAGGGACTCCTCAGGGTGCCGTCGGCCAGGCAATGTCAGCTGGCGACCCCCAGGGGGAGGGCCTTCTCTGTGGCAGCACCCGCCCTCTGGAACAACCTGCCTCCGGAGATATGCAGGATATCAGATCTCCGGGTTTTTCGCCGTGCCCTAAAAACTTTTCTCTTCCAACAAGCAGGGCTGGCATGACCCCCCCCTTTTTTTTTTAAGATTTTGGATTTTTTAAATTGTTTAAACTGGGTTTTAGCTATGAGGTTTTTAAATTTATGGCCAAAATTTATAATTCTTTTAAATTTTAAATTTTTGTATCAATTGTTTTTTATTTCGGGCTGTACACCGCCCTGAGTCCAGCAGGAGAAGGGCGGTTTATAAATTGAATTAAATAAATAAATAAATAAATAAATAAATAAAATGGATAGGTTGTGTTTGGCAAGGAGACCTAATAGCTGGATTCTAATGAAAGCTTCATCCTATGTCTGAATTTCTATCAGGGTTTCAAAGAGAACCCCCATTAAAATCAAGAACAATTTTGGAATATGAATGGAAGACGTTGAGGTGGGCAAGGCTGGGACAGACACGTGTGGAATGAGAGCAAGATGAGTGCTTGAGCTGGGGAAACGGTCCACCCTCCGACTGAAAACTTGGAACCAAGTCTTGCTCAAGGATTACCTCCCCTGGCAGGGCAGCTAAAGAGCTAAGAGCCTTGGTGGTGCAGCAGACTAAAGTGCTGTTAAGTAGCACTTAGCTGCCAGCTGCCTGCAATTACTGCGAGTTCAAATCTCACCAGGCTCAAGGTTGACTCAGCCTTCCATCCTTCCAAGGTAGGTAAAATGAGGACCCGGATTGTGGGGGCAATAAGCTGACTTTGTATAAAAAAGAACACCGCTGGGGGGGGCGCGAAAGCCCTACTAAGCAGGTATATACAAAAGTATGAAGGCTATTGCTTAACGCATTGTAAGCCGCCCTGAGTCTCTGGAGAAGGGCAGCATATAAATTGAACCAATCAATCAATCAATCAATCAATCAATCAATAAAGTGGGCTGGTGAGGTCTTCAGCTTGCTTTCCTCAAAGCAGGAGGTGTCACTATGTTAGATGAGCTATTCCACACCTCTGACTGGCACTACTCCAGTTAGGCTAGGTTGGCATCCAGAGAAACTGCCAGAAGACTAAGGACGTGATCATAAGCCTCTCTTAAGTTGCTGAGGATTCCTCACAGCCTCTCTGCCTAAGAGCCCCCCACTCCTTATTTCTGCATGCTCTAGAAACAGAGGGTATCCAAGACTGAGGACCCTGGTGATGAAAGGAAGAGTCCTTGTGGAGGCCTGGCCAGATCCCTTGGCAGAATGAACAAATAGTTTTCCGAGGCCTTTGAATCCCAGAGATTTCCAGGCAGGAGATCCAAGATGGCCCGCTCTTGGCACTCCCCAGAACAGTCAGCCCCTTGGCAGGCCATAAGTGGCCTCTTCACGACCTCAGTCCATCCAGCCCAGCGAACCCTGAGCTCTTACCTAAGTCTCCGAGCACGCCAGGCTGCGCAGGATGCTAGTGGGAGGCGGACATGGACCAGGCTCCTTCCATACGCCAAACGGAGAAGGCGTAGCTGAGGCGCTCGTGGGCCACATAGCTGCAGCTGGCCATCTTGGAGTCGAGCTCATCACTCTGCAGAACTTGGTAGAGGAAGTCGATGTAACGAGTGGCCAGCTTGAGCGTCTGGATCTTACTCAACTTGTCCGACGGCAGCGTCGGGATGATCTTGCGCAGAGCCGCGAAGGCTTCGTTCAGCGACTGCGTGCGCTGCCTCTCGCGGACGTTGGCCATCACCCGCTGCGTCTGAAGCTCCTCGTACGACTGAGGGCTGCCCCCGCCGCTGCCCAACTTTTTGCCTCTTTTGCCTTGCGCCGGGCTACACGACTCCGCCGAGCCGAGCCCCCAGCCAGTTACTCCGCCATCGACCCCTCCGACTCCTGCGGCCGCCCTACGGTTCGAGCGCCTCTTGCGTCCCCCTCGCTTTCCGCCGCCTTGGAACTGCTGTTGCTGGAGATCGGGCTCCTCCTCGCTGTTGCTCAAGCTGTCGTCGGCGGGCAAGACTGTAGAGTTGGAGTCGTCCTGCCGCTGCATCATCTTGGGACCCAAACTGCGACGCACCAAGCGGCCCTTTGGAAGGAGCGAGGGGGGCGGGGAGATGCCTAGCTAGCTCCTCCGGCTGGATCCTTGGCGTGAGAAAGTAGAAGAGGAGGACGACGGCAACGCGGTGGGAACTACCTCAGTTGGATGGGAGGGTGGAGGCCATGGCCATGGGAAGCCGAAAGGCAGCGGAGCTGGGGAAATCTCTCTCTGGCTCTGTCAGCTCTCTTCCCGAGGGCTCCTCGGAGCTGGCTGGGAGTTGGGCGAAAGTTGCAGCCTGGGACGGTCTTATAGTTCCTGCTGGCGGAAAGTTTGGGGCAGCGGTGTCATTGTCTTGACGTGGAGAAGGAGGGACTTTGCCGAAGCTGAAATGAAAGTTTCCGTTTCCCCCTCCCCTCCTCTCCGCTGCCTTTCCTAGACCATTAGCAAGAGAACGGAGGGAGCCCTGTTAATGTACGAGGATTTAGCCCAATAAATACTCAAAGACTTTGGTATGTAACAATCATCATTTATTTGTCCAACTCTGTTCACTTGCAGGTGGAGCTGAAGAACTGTCCAGAATCTCGTGTATGTTCCTTATATATCATGGAGGCGTGGTCAAAGGTAAGAGGGAGTGGTAATGGGAATAAGAAAGTGGGTGTTAACCTTAACAGTATAGGATAATAAGTGTTGTAGATATATTAGGCATTTATATGTGACAAAACCCCCTCTAAATGCCTAAATATTAGTGTTTATAATCAGTGCATTACAAGTATATGCCCAATTTGGATCTTAGGTAAGAGTGTTGCTTACTCTGTAAAGGTTTAGTTAGTATGTCAGCTATCTGTTCTGTCTCACAATGAGTGGCCCTAATCCGATGTTAGAGTTGCCTCACGTGCTTATGCTTAATAACTATATGTCTTGATCTTTGACCCACTGCGTCTGTTCTGGATATCTCGATTGCTGCTTTATTGTCCTCATGAATGATGATGGGATAAGAGGGTTCAGTCCAAATACTGGACAGTAAGTCATCGAACCATATGAGATTATTTGAGGCTTTAGACAAACATACAAATTCAGCTTCTGTTGTGGATGTAGCAACTAAGTTCTGTTTGCCGGTGTACCAATGTACAGGAATGTCGTTAAGAAAAAAGATGTACCCAGACGTGCTTTTTCTACTCTTCAAGTGCCCTGCCCAGTCAGCGTCTGCGTAGCAGGAGAGCATGGGTCCTTTGGAGGTGTTTGGCTCGAGTCTTAGGTGTGCGTTTGAGCTGTATTTTAAATAACTAAAAATTCTCTTTACAGCCTCCCAATGATACATTATGGGTTTGCTGACATACCTGGAAAGAAGATTGACAGGTAGGGTGATGTCTGGCCTAGTCCAATTAGCTATATAAAGTAGAGACCCTATTGTTGATCTGTATAGCTTGTTGTTTGTAAATGGTTCGTCCTCGTTATGCATGTTCTTCAGGAATTCGGGTTGCATGGGTGTATCACAGTGCTTGGCTTTGATGTAAATAATGTGGGTTCAGCTAGATGACCACTGAAGGACCCTCTTTATTCACAGTATTGTAAGAAAGAAAATGTGCTGGTTTGAGAGAAACGTGTTTGCTGGAGATTATATTAAAGTCAGTTAAACCCCATTATTGGTAATATATCTTCTGATGAGGCCTAGCTGTCACGGAAGAACAGGCATATAGAGAATGTCTGAAAAGGCTCACTGTCAACCACACAAAGACATGTATGAGGCAAAGAGTTAATTATCACCTAAGGACAGCAGTAAAAACTCCATTAGTACTTACAGAACTTAGGAAAGTGGTCCAGCTGAAAATAATCTTATAAACTAGAAGCTAATGGTTTAGTAATGAGGAAGTGTCCATTATTTTATAATAAATGTATGTTAGCCATATATGGAATAAATGTATGAGCTCATGTATTTGATACCAAATGTAATTTTACCATATATGGAAAATGTATTAGATCACCAACTCCTTTGTCTTGAAAACATATATAAGCAGTTGTGTCAAAGCTCTTGGTGGTTCAGACTTTCAGGTATGAATCTGCTCTGAACCTTGCGCAATAATAAATCTGTCTCTGGCTGACCCGGAATGTTGTTTGGTCCCATCATTCCATAACAGCTTCACTCATGTTACATTTCTCTATCAGTTCTAATATTTTCTCTTCTTGGGAGAGTCGGAAACCTTTTTGAGTTTGTATGATGTGGACCCCTAAGTATTTGTTTATTTTCCCTAGTGTTTTTAGTGAGAAATGCTTATTCAATTCCTTGGCAAAAGTGTCACACTTGTGTTTTTGCTTGCCTATGTATAATATGTCATTCACATAAACGAGGACATATTCTATAGAGTCTTTTTCTTTCCTTGTGAAAAAACAAATATCTGCAGATGTGGCTGTGAAAGCTATTGTTCTAAGAATTTCAGCTAAACATTCATACCACCTTTTTCCTGATTGTTTTAATCCATATAGGCTTTTGTGTAAAAGCCATGTGTTACCTTCTTTTGACTGTATGCCTGGAGGAGCCTTAACGTAAATCTTTTTGTCCAGTTTGGCATGTAGATATGCGGTCTGTACGTCAAACTGGTACATTTCTAGCCCTAAAATGGAGGCTACTACTAATGCACTTTTTACACTTTCTGCTCTGATGGTGGGTGAGTATGTGTCAGTATAATCTTCTGGATATTTTTGTGCAAATCCCTGCGCTACTAATCTTGCCTTATACAGTATAATGTTTTATTATCATCCAGAGTTTTGATCTTATATATCCACTTAGTTCCAATTGGGGTTTTGCCATCTGGGATCTCGGATGGTGTGTATACATTTAGTTCTTTGAGGCTATTCATTTCTTTCTCCATAGCCTGTTCCCACTTTATTCTTTCCTCATGAGGTAATTTTACTACTTCATCATATGAGTTTGGGGTTGGCCTTTCTGCGTGTATGGACATGATAAAATCATTGAATTTGTTGGGCCTTTTATTTCTATTTATTCTGATTGATCTATCTGTTGGAATGATTGATTCGTGTAAATATCTTGCTTCTTTTTCAGTGAGTGCTTCTAGTTTTAGTGATGGGTGATTTTCCTTCCACTCACTGATGTTGACCTTTTGATGTTTGGGTATACTGTAATTGTCTGGTGTTCCTTGTTTTCTATGTTGTCTGGGCTCTGCTGCTTATGTGTTGGATTGGGGGTGTGGAATACTTCATTTAAATGTATCCTTGACCAGTCAGCGTGTTCGTGGAAATCAGCTGATCTGGATATTATAAATTTGTTCTGACTATCGATGAATCTGTACCCTTTGGTCCCAGGTTCATACCCCATAAATTTAAGCCTTCTGGATACTTTATCTCCCTTTTTTCTCAGTTGTTTTGGTATGTGAACGTCAGCTGTGACCCCAAATATATGTAGGTGGGCTATGTTAGGTTTCTTTCTATACATCAGCTCATAAGGAGTTGAGTTTATTGCGCTAGACCACAATCTGTTGAGTGTATAATTGGAATATAGAAGGGCTTCTGACCAGGATGATTGTCCTAATCTCGCATCTTCTAAGATGCATCTCATCATTGTCTGTAATGTGCCATTTTTTTGTTCTGATATTCCGTTCTGAAAAGCTGAAAAAGGTGAAGAAGTATAGTGTAATATCCCATGTTCTTTTAGCCACTTGGAGAAGTCCTTTAATAAGAACTCCGAACCTCTATCGGTCATTATTTGTTTTATTTTTGTGTTCTGTTGTGTTTCCACTCTTTTGTAAAATTCCCTGAATTTGTGATATACCTCACTTTTATGTTTGAGGGTATATATGAAGCCGTAGCGGCTGTAGTCATCTACTATAGTTAGAAAAAATCTCTTTTTGTATTTTATGGAAGGTCTTAGGGGTCCTACTATGTCCATATGAATCAATTGAAAAATAGAATCAGATGTACGCACTGACATTTTTGGTCTCGGTTTTGTTTTTAGTTTGGAGCATTTGCAAATTGAACACTCGAGATAGTTTTCACAATCCTTTACTTTTAACCCGTCAGTATATTTTGTCATTTTTTGTACAATGGGAAAACTAATGTGGCCCAGCTTTCTATGTAGGAGGTGTGCACAGTTGTCATGTAGGAGTCTGCCTAATGAGGGTTTGTTGTTGTTGATTAGCTCTTGGTCATGTTTGCTATCTTGTGTTTCTTGGTGACTGTTCCTTTCTTCATTATTATTGTCCTCTCTATTGTTATCGGTAGATGTTTGTCTCTGTTCTGCTTGTGAGTTAGTGTTTATGCTTTGGTGGCTAACTCTGCCTGCTTTAAAGTATGGTAGGCCATCGCTAATAATAACCTTTCCTATGCTTTTTCCATTCCTGGTCATGTGTGTCTGTCCTGCCTTGAATTTGATTTCAATGTCTGTGTCCTGACTTAGCCGTATGGCGGCCAGTATGTTATATGGGATCTCTGGTATGAATAGGACCCCCTCTATTTTTCCAATCTCTGGTAGAATTATGTTTCCTTTTCCTGCCACTTTGACATTAGTTTGATTAGCTACTTTGATCATGAAATTTTCTTCAGTGAATGAGAATAGTAAATTGGCGTTGCATGTGGTGTGGTTAGTTGCTCCTGAGTCGATTAACCAAATATTTTCCCCTTTGACTTGTTTACTTGTGTATCTCTGCCCTGTAAATCCGTAGAGAGAGCCTGAATGACTCTTTCTGGAATTATCCCTGTGATCCCTTCTATTGTTGGGGTTGGGAGAGTCTCTGCACCTAAATCTGTGTTCTGTTGAATGTCTGCGTCTGTATTCTGGTTTATCTCTGCATTGGCTGTGTTCCCTACCTCGGTTATTTCTGGGACAATCCCTTTTGTAGTGACTCCTGGAGCCACATATGTAACATTCAGGTGTGTTGCTGTTCCTGTCAGTGAAGCCTAATTTCCTATCTGTTCTGTGGTCCCTGCGAGATATAGAGCGATCCTTTCTTAAGTTGTCCTCAGCAATTAGTCTGTTGGTGAGATTTTCAATGGATAGGTATTCCATGCTGAGGCTGTCTAACTGTGATATGAAATTGTCCCAACTTTGGTCTAAAGAGTTTATAATAATACTTTTCATGCTTTCCTCAGTTATGATTTCCCCCCTTTGTAGTAACTCGGCTCTAGTAGCATTGAGCGTGAGTAAATGCTCACTCATTGATATCCCTGCTTTGAGTCTAGCTGAGTGGAATTCCCTGGAAATTTTAGTGGTGGTTGCTCTACTTCTGCTATAGAATAGGCTAAATAATTTTTGTATCAATTCTGGTACAGTTAGATGGTGACTAATGCTGGGGTATATGCAGGGTGATATGCTGGCTATTAATAAATAAAAGGCTCTATGGTGTAGACAGTCTATCTCAAAAGACCAAGGTTTTTCTGGTGGGTCAGTAATAAGAAACAATATGTTCTCCTTTAAGAAAATGACCTGGAGCTGCTGGTTCCATTCTAACAGGTTAGTCCCATCTAATTTTAGTTTTGGAAAGTCAATAGGTAAAGTTCCAGTGTTCCTAGAAAAGGATGCTGTTAAAGTGCTGCACTCAATATGCCAGCAAATTTGAAAAACTCAACTATGGCCACAGGATTGAAAAAAGTCAGGGTTCCAATCCCAAAGAAGGGCAATATCAAAGAATGTTCAAACTACCATAAAATTGCACTCATTTCACACACTAGCAAGGTCATGCTCAAAATCCTACAAGCTAGGCTTCAGCAATATGTGAACTGAGAACTGCTAGAAGTATAAACTGAGTTTCAAAAAGGCAGAGGAACTAGAGATCAAATTACCGACATTCGCTGGATTATGGAGAGAGCAAGGGAGTTCCAGAATAACATCTCCTTCAGAGGTGGGATTCACTTACCTTCCCTACCGGTTCACAAATGTGAGCATGCGCACGCACGCACTCGCTTCGCTCGCTCGCGCCACCTCAGTGCATGTGCACGGCCTGCGCATGCACAGTAGTTGCACATTACATCCAGGTGGGTGGGCAGAGCCTCCTGCAGTCACTGCTACTGGCTCGCGTGATCCAGACAGAACCGGCTGAATCCCACCACTGATCTACTTCTGCTTCATTGACTATGCTATGCTAAAGCCTGTGATTGTGTAGATCACAACAAACTGTGGAAAGTTCTTTTTTTATGTTATGTGTGTTCTAGATTCATCTTGTGTTATGTGTGTGTGTGTGCATATGTAATATACAGAATATATATATATGGAATATATATATATGTGTGTGTGTGTGTATATATATATATATATATATATATATATATGTAGGTCTTTGGTTATTCGGGTTTTCTCCCGCGTAAAATTGGAAGTGTCTTGGCGACGTTTCGACGAAGTCTCATTTGTCATCTTCAGGCTGGTGTTCTCGGCTTCGTGCTTCCAGGAGCAATGTGTGATCGCAGCTGTTTCCTCCAGTTAAAAGGAGGAAGTCTATCTAGTCTATCTGGGGTCAAGTACCAACAATACATCATTTTATAAAGTTTTCTTTATTTCCAGGCCAGCCCCGCGGGCCAGATTTAAGCACCCTGCAGGCTGGATCTGGCCCACAGGCCTTGAGTTTGACACCCTTGTTCTAGATTCATCTTGAGTAATATTTTATATACTTTAGAAATCAAGTGGTCATCTCCAAAACATAAATTAACATCCAATTCAGAATTAGTTCCTGTGAAAACAAAACTTTTTAAATCAAGTTTAAATCTTACAAAAAATTTATAATAATTAAACCAATCACAAACAAATCCTTCACTTACTAGTTGTTCCCTTGTCTTTGTCTTAAATCCCTTTTTTTCAAATATCAATAAGTCTCGATATATTACCTTCCGAAATTATCTCTGTTCTATGTAAGGCTTCATGAGGTGATAGCCAAAGTGGCACTTTATCAGCTAATCTTCTTTTATACTTCCACCATACACGTGCAATTGATTGCCTAATAACATGAATCTTAAAGCCAGGGTTAACTTTTACTTTGTCATACCACAGATAGGCATGCCACCCAAATCTCAAATCAAAACCTTTGAGGTCAAACAGCCTTGAATTTTTTAAAGTTATCCATTCTTTTAACCATACCAGACAACAAGCATCATAATATAATCTAAGATCCGGCAAACCCAGACCTCCTCTGTCTTTAGAATTTTGTAGCAGCTTATATTTAATTCTTGGGTTTTTATTTTGCCAAATAAATTTAGATATCTCTTTCTGCCACCGTTTGAAAGTAGAATTTCTAATCAATATTGGTATAGTCTGAAATAGATATAACATTCTAGGTAGTACATTTGTTTTAATTACTGAAATTCTTCCCATTAATGACAAATCTAATTTTTGCCATCTATTTAAATCCAATTTTATCTCCTTCCATATTTTACTGTAATTATTTTTGTAAAGCTTAGCATTTTCCTTAGTAAGAGTCACGCCCAAGTACTGTACCTTTTTCACAACTTTAAAACCAGTTTTAAATTCCAATTTCTTCTGATCTTCCACCTTCATTTTCTTAGTCAGTATCATCATCTTTAATTTATTTATTCTTAAACCTGCCATTTTAATCTTCCTCATAACATGTTCAATTTTCTCCAACGGGTCTTGCACAATCAATACCAAATCATTGACAAATGTACGTAACTTGTAATTATGTGCTTTAATTTGTAGTCCTTTTGCTCTGTTATCCTGTCTAATATCTCTATTTAATAGTTCCAACAGTAGAATAAATAATAAAGGGGATAAAGGACACCCCTGACTTGTTCCCTTCTGGATTTCAACTGGTATTGTAAAGTCTCAATTCACCATGATTCACTCTTTCCGGGGTGTATATATGGACTTCAGACCCTGTATAATGGCCAATCTAAAATCCATCTTTTCCACTACTTTAAACAGAAAGGCCCAGTTCAAATTGTCAATGACTGCATCCAGAAAGACTGATGCAACCTGTTTGTCACTATGTTGTTGTTGTGAATATTCAATTATATTCAAAATTACTCTTACATTATCTTTTAGTTGTCTTTTAGGTAAGAAGCCACACTGGTCTTCATGTATATAATCCTGTAAAACTTTTTAAAGCCTTTCAGCTAAAATAGATGTAAAGAGTTTGTAGTCATTATTAAGGAGAGAAATTGGCCTGTAGTTCTTCACAGAAGTTAAATCCAGTCCATCTTGAACTATTAAATAAATATAAGATGTTTTATCGTTGGCATTTAGCGCCAGCGAGGCTGGCCAAGATGTATCCAAATTTAAATCCAAAATGTTGGAAATGCAAACAGGGACAAAGTACCTTCTTTCACTCATGGTGGTCATGCCCCGAAGCGAAAAGATATTGGACGAAGATACAGGAATATCTGCAGGATTTAACTAAGTGTCAAATTGAACTTAAACCGGAATTGTTTCTCCTGGGGATATTTAGGGCGAAATATAATAGAAAGATAAAATATTTGATGTTACATATATTAATGGAGGCAAGGATTGCTTTTGCGCAATATTGGAAGAAAGATAGTATACCGCCAGAGGGATTAATAATTCAAAAAATATTTGATTGCGTAGAAATGGACAAACTCACATTAGAGTTAAAGGGAAAGGATGACTCAGAATATTATGCGGTATGGGAAAAATGGTATGAATGGATAGATAATAGAAATAAGGAATGGAAATGTACATAAAGGAATAGAACGTTTAGAAATAGAATGTATACAATGTATTGAATATTGATTCTAGTTGTATGAATAATGTCACAGATCTGTTAAATATGTAACAGAGATATGTAAAGAGAAAAGGTGCAATAAAAATTAAATAAAATAAATAAATAAATAAATGTAGGCATCCTTCCAAGAGTGTGGTATAGGGTTCCCCTGTAAAATAGAATTCATTAAGTCCTTCATCTGAAGAAGTAGTTGATCTTCAAAAATTTTATAGAATCCGCTCAGTAGGCCATCTGGTTCCGGAGTTTTGCCTGTTTTAGCTCTTTAATTGCTTCTATTATTTCAAAAGTTGTTATTGGATTATTCAAAATTTGCTTGTAGTTTTCCGATAATTTAGGAAAAAATTTAGTTGTTATATAATCCTCCATAGTATCTAAAGAGATTTCTTGTTCTTTATATAAATTGGTATAATAATCCAAAAAGTCTTTGAATGTTTTTGTTATCCATGTAAGTCTTATTCCCCTCTTGAAGCTTAGTTATCATCTTCTTTTCCGTCTGTTTTCTTAGTTTGTATGCCAACTACCTCCCTGCTTTATTTGCATGTTCAAAAAAGTGTTGTTTTGTATATTTAAGTTTCTTTTCAATATCTGAAACAGTTAACAAAGAAATTTGTTGTTCCAATTTTTTTAGTTGATTAAGTATGTCAGAATCTTCTGGTGAGTTCTGGAGTTCCCTCTCTTTCAATTTAATTTTGTGTAACACATTTTGGATTTTTTCATCCATCTTCCTCTCAATTGCTGTATTGTATTGTAAAAAATGTCCTCGTATCACAGCCTTAAAAGCATCCCAAACTGTTGTCAAATTGGTTCCCTCACCTAACTTATTATTAAAATAGTCTTGAAGTTCCTGTTTACATTCTTTAACAATCTGTGATCTGTGCAAAATATACTCATTTAATCTCCATTTAAAAGACTGAGGGCCAAATTTAAGATGTAAAGACACTGGATTATGGTCAGAAAAAGTTTTTGGAAGAATAATGGTTGTAGTTGTTTTGTGAAGTAGATTTTTTTGTAATCCAAATCATATCAACTCTAGAAAAGGATTTGTGTCACTGAAAAAATGGTAAAGTCTTTTGTTAGTCCATTTTTACACCTCTAAACATCAATCAAACCTAAAGTATCAGTCAGTTTGAAAAATGTTTGGGGAAGTTTCCCTTGTGTTTCCTTAATTCCTTTATCAGCTGATCTGTCCAATTGTGGGGTTACTACCCCATTGTAGTCTCCAATTACACACCAATACTGAAAATAATAGGAGAGTAAGTGTTTGGACAAATGTTTAAATAACATGTTTTTTTCTTGGTGTGGAGTGTATAAACCCACTACAATAGATTTTATTCCCTGTAATTCAATTTGCACAATTACATATCTGCCTTGATCTTCAGCAAACAATAAATGTGGATGTAGCTGGGGTTTTATATACAAAACTACCCCGTTAATTTTTTTCTTTGCATTAGCAGAAATAAATTCCAGACCCAAGGTGTTCTATTTTAAATACTTTTTGTCAGTCTCTTTAATGTGAGTTTCTGGCAAACATATATTATGATTCAGTTTTTTTTCAAATAATGAAATAACTTTTTTCTCTCTTGTGGGGAATTTGCCCCATTGACATTCCATGCTAGAATCTTCCAATCCATCTGTTATGAAGAGGAAGTTCCAGGTATTCCAGCTGTGGCTCCCATCTCCACAGCCTGTACTTGATCAGCATCAGACCTCTTTTTATCTTTTTCTTTTAGATCCAATTCTTGTGGTATTGAACTTTATCTTTTGAAAAATAGTGTAGCTCCGATCCATATCTTTCCAAAAAATCTTGTGCTTTAAGGACCGAATTTAGTCTATATACCATTGATTTCTAAAGGTAAAGATAACCCCTTCCAGTTTATCCCAGCAGAAGGGAATATTATTTTGTTTCAGGAAATCTGTTGGGAAGAAATATTTTTTGTGTTTCCTTAATATTGTAATTGGAACTTCTCTGAATATTTGCACTTTTCCAGAAATGTTAAATCTCTGGTGGTAATGTTTCTGAATTACTTGCTCTTTAATAGATTTTCTTATAAATTGAATCATAACATCTCTTGGCGATTGTCTTCTGGCTGCATATGCTGAGTTTATTCTGTAAATTTTGTCTATTTCTTTAGACAATGTTGTCTACTTTCTCATCATTAAACCATACCATTTGGTCATTTCTCTCATTTGTTCAGAAATTCCTCTAAGTCACAGAAATATGAGATGCAGAAAAGCTTCCTTCTGTTTCAAATCCAATAACAATAAATTTGAGTCAAGATCTAACCTTATGTCTGTCTTCTCCAATCTAATCTGTATATTTTTAACATCTTCTTTAGTTTGTTTTGACTCTGTTACTAATAATTCAAACTTTTAATCAGATTTTTCATTCATCTCTTGTAATGTGTCACGTAACATTTAAAACTTTTTCTTGAATGCATCCATAACGAGTTTAGTGCTCAGCTTGTCTGAGTCACGTTTTAATTCCTTCAATTCCTTCTTAAGAGGCATTTTTGCCAATATCCTTTCATGCAGGCAGTTGCTGACAGCAGAAAAGCAGGAAAGACTACATTGGCAGAGCACCTGCCAGATCACCTGGCAGGAGAAATAGTGTTGATATACAAACGCACAGAGTAGAGTGGAAAAAAGAGGGTTCTAAACTTTTAACATAGAAAGCTGAAAATTATATGCAGAGTGCAGAAGAAATAGAATAAAGAGATAAAGTATTTTCAAGTTGATAATAGTTAATATATAGTCAAGTTAATAAACAGTCTTTTGATAGAAGTTCAATATAATTAAATTTTAGTTCATTTTCTCAGTAATCTAAAAAAAACCTTGTTGCTGTTTGTCTTTTCCATATGGAATGATTAATTATTTCAAGACAATCCTCTGATGTTATTAAATCAATTAGAGTCCACAAGGAGGGAAATTATTTAAATTCCAGAAGACAGACAGCAATTTGCATGCAAAAGGTATAAAGAAAAAAAATCATCAATGCAATGCAATGCAATGCAATGCAATGCAATGCAATGCAATGCAATGCAATGCAATGCAATGCAATGCAATGCGGGAGGGAAGGATAGATAGATACATAGATACATAGATACATAGATACATAGATACATAGATACATAGATACATAGATAGATGATAACATAGACAGACAGACAGACAGATGATAGATGGATGCATGGATGGATAGATAGATAGATAAATTGATAGTTGCTTTGAAGATAGATAGATGATAAGAAGATAGATAGATGATAGATAGATAGATAGATAGATAGATAGATAAGCAGATGGACAGACAGAGAAATGATACAGATATATGACAATGGATGGATGGATAGATAGATAGATAGATAGATAGATAGATAGATAGATAGATAGATAGATGATAACAGATATATAGACAGACAGACAGATGATAAATGGATGCATGGATGGATAGATAGATAAATTGATAGATGATAAGAAGATAGATAGATAGATAGATAGATAGATAGATAGATAGATAGATAGATACTGTAGATAGGTAGATAGATAGATAACAAGATAGAGAGAGAGAGAGAGAGAGAGAGAGAGAGATAGTCAGTTAAGCAGATGGACAGACAGGGAAATGATACAGATATATGACAATGGATGGATGGATGGATGGATGGATGGATAGATAGATAGATAGATAGATAGATAGGATAGATGTGAAGTTTCCGAAAGATGCCCTAATTAATTCATGAGTCATGAGCCAAACTTCAAAAGAAATACAGTCATTTATTAGGAGCACCATTTCGGCAATATTCGGATGCAGTTAGAACTAATCCCATGTAGATTTACGTTCCCCTATGACCTTGTCTCTCCCCTCCTCCCTGGCCATGTCATAAATCACATTCTCCAATTAACCACTTTGGCTGGCTGTGAAATCCAACACCCTCCTTCTGATTGCGGTATGGAAGCATGTATGGAATGTATCTTCAGTTAGGGAAATCAATCAGCTCTATCAGTTCTCCCTCCCTCTTGCTCATGGCAACTTGTAAGCTTTGCAAGTTGACATTCGGCTCCCCTCACTTCCCGAGGGCGACCTGTGCAAAGCAAAACA
>WNWU01012472.1:0-12943 GCA_012654045.1 Ptyas mucosa
CCTTTGCCATTCTCTTTTCCCTCGCGGTTTCCTCTGTGTTGGCAAAAACTGTCATGGTGGTTCTGGCCTTCATGGCCACCAAACCAGGAAACAAGTCAAGGAAACTCTTAGGAAAGCCATTGACCAACTCCATTATCTTAGCTTGTCCCCTGATACAAGCACTTCTTTGTGGCACCTGGCTGGTAACCTCTCCCCCATTTCCCACCATGGACTTCCACTCCTTGGTAGGAGAGGCCATCTTGGAATGTAACGAAGGCTCAGCTTCCATGTTTTATGCTGTCCTGGCCTACTTGGGTTTCCTGGCCAGTGTCAGTTTCACGATGGCCTTTTTGGCCAGGAAATTGCCCGACAGCTTTAACGAAGCCAAGTTCATTACTTTCAGCATGCTGGTCTTTTGCAGTGTGTGGATCACTTTCCTCCCCACCTACCTGAGCACCAAAGGGAAGTCCATGGTGGCTGTGGAGATCTTCTCCATCTTGGCCTCTGGGGCTGGTCTCTTGGCTTGCATCTTTTTCCCCAAATGCTTCATTATCCTACTTAGGCCCAGTCTGAATTGTAGGGAAAATATAATGAGGCACAAGAATTTGTGATTTATGTGAGAATTGGAAACTTTTATTTTGATTTTGAAATTTTGAATTCGGACTTTTACTTTGATTTTTATTTATTTTTTATTTGATCTGATTTCTAAAAAATGATGAAATGGAGGATGGGCTTGTCCATTAAATAATTGGAAACCAAGTGAAGTGACTAATCACAAGTTATCTCTTATCAGCAACTATCCCTCACACTTTTAGTTTTCATTCATTCCTTTCTCCTCACTGAGGCCCCATTGATCAATCTGGAAATAAACATAGACGTTTTGAGGATGTGGATATTTGTTTCCACCATAACAATTTCCCACTTTATTATCATCAAATAAAGCTTTAAAAATATGTTGGGGTTTAAATTTTTAAAAATAGGTCAGTGTTTTTAAGCATGCTCCTTTCCATAGCTCTCTGAGGGTGTGTTGAGTTCCTACTAACTTTTACATTCAATCAAGTATTAGAGGGTTTTTTCATAACAAATTTCTAGAATTTACATGAGGCTCATTATTTTACTCTCCACTAATTAATTGTGAGTTATTAATAAACAAGAATATATCAAGTAGACATTAATAATAGTTTCCTACTCTTATTATGCTTCTTACTTTATTATCCGTTTCCAATTATTAGGAAGAAAGTTGGATGGAAGAAAGGAATGACGGATGGGTGGGAACCAATGGCTGACCCTGACTCATTCTTTATTAAGTAAGGAGGCAGGCAAGGTTGTCCGATATTCTCTTGCTTATTTTACACAGGAAAGTACCAGGAAATGCTTAAAAACTGGTTATCTGTGATGGCAAATTTCTGTGCACTTTTATATACAGAAGGCAATATGTTGACTGTGATCTCAAATGATGTGCAATAAATGTTCTATTGGTTTTATATTTAGTTCATTCCAAGAGACTAACTTGAGCAAAAGCTTCAAACAGGCTCCTTCCTAATTCCCAGGAAGGAAAACGGAGGAAAGAGGGAAGCACATTCAGACTTGCAAAGCCCTCTATTCAAAGTAGCCTTAGACTCATGTGGCTTTGGGTTCCTGGCCTGCTCTACCCTTTAGGGCTGACATCCCCACCCCCCCAATGGAGCATTTTATTAAAGGGATCCCTCATTTCATTGAGGCTCATCTTCTCTGCCCAAATGCACCAGATGGGCAGAAACGTCTGGAGACAGGTGATCCTTCAAATAACCATCAGGCCTTTTGAAGGGCTGTGTAGGTGACAACAGCTCCTTGAATCACACCTGGAAGGCAACTGGTAGCCAATGCAGCTCTCAGGGCAGGAAGGACACATGGACACAGGGAGATGCGCCTGTTATACAGTTCACACAGCTTCACTTTGCACCAGGGTGACTTTTCTGACTTCAACCAGTTTCATCACTCAGCTTTCCAGAACTTTCCTGAATGTCACCCAAAGCGCCCTTCAGGTTGTGTTTGGACACAGTGGTCCTGCTGGGGTCTTTGTGCCAAATTACCTGAAGATTTCAAGATTAAAATCCCCCCTTTCAATGGCATGGAACTGAAATCCAATGGCACCGTAATTTCTAATATCAGCAGATCTGAGACCTCTGTCATTTCTGTGTTCCGGAATTCCCGTCAAGAGTTGGGAAAGTGGCAGGATCTCATGTCATCAGTTCTGCAACCAACGGACTTTTCCCAAACCTTCTAATCCTGCTTGTGGGTTGAAGAAAGGGGGGGGGAGCTGCAGAGGAGTTCTGAAAGGAGTCCATAGACGGATCAGTGGGAGAGGGGCAGAGAAAGGCAGTCCAGAAGAAGCCTCTTCCCCTTCTGTGCAAAAGGGAATGGAAAGAAATTCCAAGGGAGGAATTTCAGACATCATTCGTAATCTGGGTCTAGTTGTGGCAGGCAGGGCCCTGTAGCAACATTCTGGGACATTGAAAACGTTTATGTCCAGGATGTGAAGGGTCTGTAGTTATTTTCTCATCCCTCTTCCTGGTTCGTGCAGTAATACAGATCTTCCGTGGAAAGCAGGCTGATTGCAATTGTTTCTTCTGAAGTCCTAACTTCAGGTTAGGTTGAAGTCTCTACCTGTCCTGTTTGGTTGCTGTGCCAAACCAGACAGTTACAGAAACACAAATGAGAAACTCAATAATTCCTCTGTCGAACTGGATCAGCAGCTCCTTGGGCAGTCTGAGCTTCCTGAGTCGACAGAAGAAGAACATTCTTTGCTCTGCCTTTTTCATAGGTATTTCTTGTTTCTTCCAATACTGTGCCACCAGTAGTCTTGCCGCTGTTATTAAATTCAAAATCAATTTTATTTCTAGTCCAGTACAATCTGTTATAATACCTAACAAAAAAAACTGTGGCATAAATTTAATCTTTTTCTTTAATATATTTTGAATTATCCACCAAATTCTTATCCAGAACGCCTTAATACTTTTACATGTCCACCATATATGAAAATACGTGGCATCCTGACATCCACATCTCCAACATTTGGGCTGAATATTTGGATACATATAAGCTAATTTCTTTGGGTCTAAATGCCATCTATAAAACATTTTATAAAAATTTTCTCTTAAATTTTGAGCCTGTGTAAATTTTACATTTCTCACCCATATATTTTCCCATGTATCTAACGTTATTATTTCCCCTACATTTTGTGCCCATTTTATCATACAATCCTTAACTAATTCTGTCTCCGAATCTATTTCCACTAATGCATTGTATAACCTTTTTATGTGCTTTTGGCCCTGGTCTCTTATTTGCTTAATCAAGTTCTCTTCATATTGTAAAATACCCTTTTTTTGGTCTTCCTTCCATCTGGCCTGTAGCTGGCCATATTGAAACCAAGTTTTAATTATTCCTTGATCTTTTAGTTGTTGAATAGTTTTTAGCTGAAACCCCTGTCCTTCCTTCTCCAAAAGTTGCTCATATGAAATCCCATCTTGCTTTTGCTCTATGTTTATATTTTCAATCGCATGTCTGGGTATTGCCCAAATCGGAATTCTATCATTTAATTTATAACTATACTTTTTCCATACTCGTAACAAGGAACTTCTCAATATATGACTTTTAAAAATATTATCTACCTTTTTATCATACAGTAAATATGCATGCCAGCCATAAACCAGGCCATACCCTTCAACATTTAATATCCTGTCTTCCGTTAAGTTAATCCAGTCACTAACTAGTGATAAAACAGCTGCCTCATAATAAAGCCCTAAATTGGGCACTTTAAGTCCACCTCTTTCTCGAGAATCCTGCATTATTTTCTGTTTAACTCGAGGTTTTTTCCGTGCCCAAACAAACGTTGTTATACCTTTTTGCCATTCTTTCAGTATTTTATCAGTTTTAAATATTGGTATTGTTTGAAAAAGGAACAAAAACCTTGGTAAAAGATTCATTTTTATGGCAGCTATCCTTCCTAACAGTGACAATTGTAACTTACGCCAATTCTGAATCTCTAATTGCATCTTTTGCCACAATAATTCATAATTATAGTGATATAATTTCGAGTTAGTTGTCAGGATATTTATTCCTAAATACTTGACCTTTTTAACTACTTCAAATCCTGTTTGCTTCTCCATCTCTTGTTTTTGTTTAACAGTCATATTTTTAGCTATTATCTTTGTTTTGGCTGCATTTATTTTAAAGCCAGATATGAATCCATACTCTTTAATTATATCCATAAATATTCTAACAGATTGTAATGGTTGAGTTAAGGTAACGACCAGGTCATCCGCAAAAGCATGCAGTTTATATTCATATTGCCTAATCTGTATTCCTTTTATTTCTTCTGAATCTCTTATATTATTCAACAAAATTTCCAGTGATAAAATAAATAATAATGGAGACAAGGGTCATCCTTGCCGTGTACCTTTTTCTATTAAAAAATTATCAGTTAAGCCTCCATTAACTATTATTTGTGCTGTTTGTTTCTGATATATAGCCTTTATTGATTGTATAAAAGTATCACCAAACTGCATTCTTTCAATTAAATTTAGTAAAAACTTCCAATTAAGACGATCAAATGCTTTTTCGGCATCTAAAAAAATTATACCTGCAGGGACCTGGTTGTTCCTTTCTAAATATTCCAATACATTAACAATATGTCTTACATTGTTTTTCATTTGTCTGCCTGGTATAAAACCCGTTTGATCATAATGTATTATTTGTTGCAACACTTTCATTAATCTATTTGCCAACACCTTAGTAAATATCTTATAATCCGTATTTAACAATGAGATAGGCCTATAATTTTTTGGATCTGTATGGTCCTGACCTTCCTTTGGTATTAAAGATATAAAGGCTGCTTTCCAGGAGGGAGGAACCTTACCTCCCTGTTGTATAGTATTAAATAATTCTTTCATTGGTTCAGCCATCTCTTCATGTAAATTTTTATAATAAACCGCCGTCAGGCCATCAGTTCCTGGGGCCTTACCCATCTTTAAATCTTTAATTGCAGACATAATTTCTTCCAACGTGATTAATTGAGTTAACATATCCCTTTGTTCTTGTGAAACTGGCTTTATATTTTGTTTCTTAAGAAATCCATCTATATCCATATCCTGAATCTTATCTGCCTTATATAATTCTGAGTAATATTCTGTAAATGACTTCTTAATTAATTCTTGCTGAAAGACCTCCTTTCCTTTATATTTAATTTTTTCAATTGTTCTTTGACTTTGTTTCTTTCTAAGCATATAAGCCATCCATCTTCCAGGCTTATTGGCTTTACAAAATGTATTATATTTAGCATACTGTAAATTAGTTGCTGTTTGATCTGCAATCAACATTTTAAATTGTTCTTTCAGCAAGTTAATAACATCTTTAACTTTATTATCCCTTGGGTTTTTTATCAAAAGTTGTTCATTTTCCTTAATTTGCTCTTCCAACACCCTTCTTTTTTCCCCTTGCTTTTTTCTAAACTTATTGTTCATATAAATCAAGACACCCCGCATATAAGCCTTACTAGCATCCCATACCATTTCCATTGAGGTACCCTTTTGCATATTCATAATCAAATATTCTTTCAAATACTTCTTACATTCCTTGATATTTTCCCCATATCTAAAAAGGTTTTCATTTACGCTCCAGGACCTCTTTGGTCTCTTACAATAATCTATTTCTACCCATACAGGGCTATGGTCTGTCAACGTTCTTGGAAAAATCTTTGTTGTCTTCACCCTAGGGAAAAGATCATTGGATATTAATATAAAATCTATCCTTGAGAAGGATTGATGTCTATCTGAGAAGAAGGTAAAATCTTTATCTGTTGGATTTCTGTCCCGCCAAATATCTTTCAACTCCCATTCCTCCATCAAATCAAAAAAAGATCTTGGCAGTTTAGCTCTTCAGGCAACACTTTGATTCGATCCTGAGTTGTCTTTTCTGACATCAATTACTCCATTCCAGTCCCCAAGCAGGATACATGTTTTATATTTCCAATTGGTCATTTTAGCATGTAAAAAACTGTAAAAAATCTCCTGTTGTTGATTGGGTGCGTAAACCCCCAATATTAAAGTTTTCTGACCTTCAATCAAGACTTCAATTGCCAGATATCTACCCTGCTCGTCTGATTCAATTAATTTAGAAATTAAGTCTTTCTTCAGGTAGATAACTATACCATTTTTTTTCTCTGATGATGCTGCAACATAATGTGCGCCCAATTTTGAATTTATTAAATATTTTTGGTCCTGTATTCTAATATGAGTTTCCTGCAAACATATAATGTCATTCTTAAATTGTTTAAGATAGGTAAATATCTTCCTTCTTTTCTGTGGAGAATTCAAACCATTAACATTCCAAGTCAGGAATCTAGTTCCCATGCTTGAACTTCTGAAGCCTCAGGAGCATTTGTTGGTTTTCCAACTCTAACTGACTTTTTGGTCTGGCTCCTCCCACCGCTTCCGTTTTGGCAATTTCAGAACTTGGTAGTTGCAATTGTTGAGTTTTTAACTCCTCCTTACGTTTTGCTGTAGCCGCTCTGGTCATTCTTTGTTCTCTGGGTTCTACATCCGCCAAGACTTTAAGGATATCTTCTTGGCTTGTTGAAATTATGATTCCCCCCTGTGCGGTGGATAACAATTCTTCTTGTGGTAACTTCTCAGCTGTTTCTTTAACTTTATTTTCAGGAGATTTTGGCCTTCCAGCCTTTAAAACGTTTATGTAGAAATCCCTTGCTTTATCAATCATATTCAACCTATATCTTTCTCCAGAAAAATTCACCACCAAACCGGCTGGAACATCCCATCTGTATTGTAGCTGACGATTCTTTAACTCTTACACCAAAAAAGAATAATCTCTTCTTGCTCTTAACATCTTTGGGGGAATTTCTTTTATTGTCATCACCTCTTGTCCATCCACTTCTAGCTTTTTTTTTGTAAATTGCTTGCAGCACTTCATTGCGCACATATCTTGTAGTAAAATATATTACTATATCTCTTGGTAACTTTCTCTATCTTGCCACCCAGGAGTTAACTCTAAAAATTTTATCCATTTGCCACATCACTTCACCTTTTGGCATTCCCAGCCCCTGTGCTATTGCTTCTCCCAGCTTCTCCTTCAAATTTTCTTTTTTATCTTCTTTCACCCCTCTAATTCTCACTGCAAACTCCATTTCTCTATATTGCATAAGTAACAAATCCATCTCAGATCTCTCAATTTTTTGCTGAGCCATATCCAACTTGTTACTCAAAACTTCTGTAGTTTCTTTAACTTCTTCTATTTTAGAGTCCAAATTTTCAGCTTGGGCAGCAAGCCCTTGAAATGCATAAAGTATATCTTCTCTAATGTCCACATTACGTGTTGCCAATTCCTCTGTAACTGTTTGGATTTTAGTATCAATCACAGCAGTGAGATCTTCTGCAACATTTTGAATTCTAGCTGTAAGTTTGTTTTCTGTAGCACTCAATGCTACAGAATGCTCTACATTACCAAGGGCCTATCTCGATGACGGACTTTGGAGTCCAGAGAGATGGTATGGAGCAAGGAAGAATTTATGGGGTTTTTTGGGAAAGTTTTTTAAGAAGATTTTAAGGGGTTCTGGGAGCGGGGTTAATATTTTTTTAAATACAATTGGGCAGACAGCCAAAGGGGATGGGGGGGGGGAAATCCACCTAGGTCAGAGCAGAGCCCGGCACGGGGTAACGGCTTGGGAGGTGCAGAAAGAGGGACTGGGGAGAGAATGGGGGTTGACATTTATGAGGGCTGTACCATTAGCACGGTAGATGGGAGGGGCAGATATGGCGGGAGCAGGGGACCGCATCATGTGCCGGGGGCGCGCACTCGCTGTTTAAGAGCGATTGCTCGCCCCGATCCCCAAGGCTCCCCCCAGATACTAGGTGGCACAGGTACTCAGGACCTGGGCCTTAAGCTGATGTTGTGCAACGCCAGGTCCGTAGTAAATAAGGCCCCCCTCATTCACGACCTTATACAGGAGGAGGGAGCGGACCTGGCGGGTATTACTGAGACCTGGCTGGGCCCGGAGGGAGGTGTCCCTCTGGTTGAAATCTGCCCACCAGGCTTCAGAGCATTCCATCAGCCGAGGGCCCAGGGGAGGGGTGGGGGGGTGGCGGTTATTATTAGCGAGGATCTGGGTCCGAGGGAGACCACTGTGCCACAGACTGCTGGATGTGAGTCCCTCTTTGTGAAATGGGGCCATGGGGTTCAGATGGGCTTGCTGCTTACGTACCTGGCTCCCTGCCGCGTAGCAGCAGCCCTGCCTGAGCTACTCGACGTAATAGCCGCGGTGGCAGTTGAGACACCCAGGCTTTTAGTCATGGGTGATTTCAACTTGCCGTCCATTGGCGAGACGTCTGAGATGGCTCGGGAGTTCATGGCTTCCATGACGGCCATGGACCTGACCCAGTTAGTTCATGGCCCTACTCACAGGGGGGGACACACTCTGGACTTGATTTTTGTCTCTGGCCAGTGGTTGAGTGGTCTGGTTATAGGGGATATAGACAAGAAACCCTTGTCATGGTCTGACCACGTACTCCTTCGCCTAGATCTTCAAACCGCTACACCCCGCCGCAGGGAGGCGGACCCAATTAGATGGATCCGCCCCAGGTGCCTGATGGATCCTGATAGGTTCCAGATGGAGCTTGGGCCATTTCCTGAGGATCTGGCACACGGCTCGGCCGAGGACCTGGCAGCCGCCTGGGATTGGGCGGCTTGTGGAGCCTTGGATCGAGTCGTGCCTCTGCAGCCTCTGACCCGGTGCCGATCCCGCGCAGCCCCTTGGTTTACCGAGGAGCTGAGGGAAATGAAGCACCGGAAAAGACGCTTGGAGAGCGGTTGGAGGGCCAGTCTCACTGAATCTGATCGAACACTGGTAAGGTCGCATATTAAGACCTACCTAGTGGCGATAAAGGCGGCAAAGTTTAATTACTTTTCCACCTCTATTGCGTCATCAGGGAATTGTCCAGCTGCCCTGTTTAGGGTGACCCGCTCCCTGCTCCATCCGGGAGTGCGGGAGGATCCCTTGGAAGGCAGGGCGGAGGACTTTGGACAATACCTGTATGACAAAATCGCTCAGATCCGGGGGGATTTGGACTCCGACTGGGTAGATCAAGACAGGGTGACAAGTAATAGTCTTGAGAATATTATCTGGGGAGAGTTTGACTCTGTGACCCCTGAGGATGTGGACAGGATTCTGGGGAGACTGAGTACGGCCACATGTTTACTGGACCCGTGTCCCTCCTGGTTGGTACTGGTTTCCCAGGAGGTTACACGAGGCTGGCTCCAGGGCGTTATCAATGCTTCATTGAGTGAGGGTCACTTCCCCACTGCCTTGAAAGAGGCGGTGGTGAGGCCCCTCCTCAAGAAGCCGTCCCTGGATCCGGCAATATTGGCTAACTATCGTCCTGTCTCCAACCTTCGCTTTATGGCGAAGGTTGTTGAGAGTGTGGTCGTGCAACAGTTTCCACAATTCCTGGAGGAAACATCTTATCTAGATCCGTTCCAGTCAGGTTTCAGGTCTGGGCACAGCACGGAAACGGCATTGGTCGCGTTGGTTGATGATCTCTGGAGGGCTCGGGACAGGGGGTGCTCCTCTGTTCTGGTCCTGTTAGATCTCTCAGCGGCTTTTGATACCATCGACCATGGTATCATGCTGCATCGGTTGGAAGAGCTGGGGGTGGGAGGCACCGTGTTACGGTGGTTCTCCTCCTTCCTCTCTAACTGGTCACAGTTTGTGTTGGCAGGGGGGCAGAGGTCGACCTCGAGGCCTCTTATATGTGGAGTGCCACAGGGATCGGTCCTCTCGCACCTTTTGTTCAACATTTATGTGAAGCCGCTGGGTGAGATCATCCGTGGTTTTGGGGTGAGATACCATCAGTACGCTGACGACACCCAGCTGTACATCTCCACCCCAGACCACCCCAACGATGCCCTTGAAGTGATGTCCCAGTGCCTGGAGGCTGTGCGGATCTGGATGGGGAAGAACAGGCTCAAGCTCAACCCTTCCAAGACTGAGTGGCTGTGGCTCCCGGCATCCTGATATAGTCAGTTGACTCCATCACTGACTATTGGGGGCGAGTCTCTGGCCCCCACGGAAAGGGCTCGCAATCTGGGAGTCCTCCTGGATAGGCAGCTGTCCTTGGAGGATCATCTGACGGCTGTGACCAGGGGGACCTTTTGTCAGGTTCGCCTGATTCGCCAGTTGCGGCCCTTTCTCGATCGGGATTCCCTGTGCACAGTCACTCACGCCCTTGTCACCTCTCACCTTGACTACTGTAACGCTCTCTACATGGGGCTCCCCTTGAGGAGCACCCGGAGGCTTCAACTGGTCCAGAATGCAGCCGTGCGGGTAGTGACGGGAGCAACATGGTGCTCCCATGTAACACCGCTCCTGCGCGAGCTGCACTGGCTCCCGGTGGTCTTCCGGGTGCGTTTCAAGGTGTTGGTTATCACCTTTAAAGCGCTCCATGGCATAGGGCCTAGTTATCTGCGAGACTGCCTACTGCCACAAATGACCTCCCACCGACCCGTGCGCTCCCACAGAGAGGGCCTCCTTAGGGTGCCATCAGCCAAACAATGTAGGCTGGTGACCCCCAGGGGGAGAGCCTTCTCTGTGGGGGCACCCACCCTCTGGAACCAGCTGCCCCCTGAGATAAGGAGATCTCAAGACCTCAGTGCCTTCCGCCGTGCCCTAAAAACACATTTTTTCCAACAAGCCGGGCTGGTTTAAGAAGAAATTTTAGACATTTTTTAAATTGGTTTGTTAGTTTTAAAATTGGAGCCAAATTTATATGTATTTTAATTCTTAATATTTGTATTGTATGTTTTTAATTCTGGCTGTTCACCGCCCTGAGTCCTCAGGGAGAAGGGCGGTATATAAATTTTAAATAAATAAATAAATAAATAAATGCTCCTTGAATAACCTGTTGTATCATTTCAATTGTTAAAGTCTGAGTCTCTTGTACTTTAGGAGCATGAGCAGGAGAGCTGCCAGCACTAGATGTGCCTTTTGCTGGAACTGTTTTTACTGGGGGAGGTTTTGTAGCCATTTTGAAGAGAGTTTATCTTTCCCCTCCTCCTTCTTTTATTTACTTTTTTCCCTTCTTCCTGTATTCTTAAAGTTTCTTTTAATTGAAAAACAGCCAAATAGTCCAAATTTCTTAAAAGCCAACAAACAATTCTTTAAGAAAAAGAAAAAGAAAAAAGAAAATCCTCCTTCTGGAAAATCATTAACAAAAGAAAACTTTTTTTGAGGCTATGGCAGTAATCAGTTCACTTTCACTTTCCCAGCCACTCAAGCCTCAAACGCCATTTCCCCCCCCCCCTTTTTTTTTTTACTTTGTAGCTTCCGAAGGAGGCAATCCACATATATAAAGAAGTTAAGGAAAATACTTGCAATTAAAGTCCTCCTGGCTGATCCCGTCTGCTTCTTATTATTAAACTCAGTTTTTTAGGGAAAAAAAATCCAGCAGATGCGGTCGCAGCTTGTGGATCTGCCAAAGCAGAAGCGTTCCCGGTCTGGAGCTCTTGGCTGGCTTCTGGGGAACTCAGCTTTTCATCCCCACAGAGATCCTTCTGGGGGGCTTTGGCGAGCTCTACCCCCACCAGCCGGCTCTTCGCTTCCCCCTTTTGCCCAGGGGGAAGTTTTCAAACCTCCCGGCAGGGTTGGATTGCTGCACAGGGGTTTTTACAGTACCGCGGAGCGGGCACGCTAACTAAGGCGCCGTCCAGGCTCGCGGAGCCGCCAGAAGTCGGCATTCCAGTCTCTTCTTGAAAGCCTCCAGGGATGAAGCTCCCACAACTTCTGAAGGCAACTTCTGTTCCATCGGTTGATTGCTCTCACTGTCAGAATATTTCTCCTTATTTCCAGGTCGAATCTCTCCTTGATCAGTTTCCCTCCATTGTTCCTTGTCTTGCCACATGTGTCCCAGGATAATGTTGCAGGATCCACCAGGACTAGAACCTCTGAACAGTTTAATGAAAAGAAGGCCCAGGGCAGGGGTGGGGCTGCTGTGGGTTCGCAGGGGTTCAGGAGAACCTCTAGCTAAGATTCTGTGCAGTTCAGAGAACCCCCAAATCCCACCCCTGGCTGGCCCTGCCCACCCTGCCCCTCCCAGGAGTCCCCGTGGGGCCCGTTTTGGATGCAGGTAAGTGCAGGACACATGCAGAGGTTCGGGGAGGGCGAAAAACAGGCCTACTGGAAGTGTGGGGAGGCCAGAAATGGGCCCGTTTCCAGACTTCAGATGGACTCCGGAGCCTGGGGAGACCATTTTCGCCCTCCCGGAGGCTTGGGGAAAGCCCCTGGAGTCTGGGGATGGCAAAAAGCCCCCACCCCACTGCTGTGGTGCAGGATGCCAACTAGGCCATGCCCACTATGCCCACACACACCCAGAAACCGGGCAGAGAACCCCTTGATAAAATTTTTGAAACCCACCCCTGGACCAGGGGTGATATGTTGGCAGTCTTCCAATATCTCAGGGGCTGCACAAAGAAGGGGGAGTCAAACTATTCTCCAAAGCCCCTGAGGGCAGGACAAGAAGCAACGGGTGGAAACTCATCCAGGAGAGAAGCAATTTAGAACTAAGGAGAAACTTCCCAACAGTGAGAAAAATTAACCAGTGGAACGACTTGCCACCAGAAGTTGTGAATGCTCCAACACTGGAAGTTTTTAAGAAGAGATTAGATAACCATTTTGTCTGAAGTGGTGTAGGCTTTCCTGCCTAAGCAGAGGGTTGGACTAGAAGACCTCCAAGGTCCCTTCCAACTCTGTCATTCTATTCTAATTTCTTCCATTTAAACACTTAGCAGGGTTCAATGATTCTCACGTGCCCCATTTAGCACTCAAACTATTTGACCAAACTGTGGCTCAGGCCAAACTCCATCTTGTGTGCAGGTGCTCAGTTTCATGCAGGTCAAAAACTTAACTTCACCTTGACTCTCA
>WNWU01012484.1:0-11124 GCA_012654045.1 Ptyas mucosa
ACCTCGAGGCCTCTCGTTTGTGGAGTGCCGCAGGGGTCGGTCCTCTCACCCCTTTTGTTCAACATTTATGTGAAGCCGCTGGGTGAGATCATCCGTGGCTTTGGGATGAGATACCATCAGTACGCTGATGACACCCAGCTGTACATCTCCACCCCAGGCCACCCCAATGATGCCCTCGAAGTGATGTCCCAGTGCCTGGAAGCCGTGCGGATCTGGATGGGGAAAAACAAACTCAAGCTCAACCCGTCCAAGATGGAGTGGCTGTGGTTCCCGGCATCCCGATATAGTCAGTTGACTCCATCACTGACTATCGGGGTCGAGTCTTTAGCTCCCGCAGAAAGGGCTCGCAATCTGGGAGTCCTCCTGGATAGGCAGCTGTCTTTGGAGGAACATCTGACGGCTGTAGCCAGGGGGACCTTTTGTCAGGTTCGCCTGATTCGCCAGTTGCGGCCCTTTCTTGATCGGGATTCCCTGTGCACAGTCACTCACGCCCTTGTCACCTCCCGCCTAGACTACTGTAATGCTCTCTACATGGGGCTCCCCTTGAAGAGCACCCGGAGGCTCCAACTGGTCCAGAATGCGGCCGCGCGGGTAGTGACGGGAGCAGCATGGCGCTCCCACATAACACCGCTCCTGCGCGAGCTACACTGGCTTCCAGTGGTCTTCCGGGTTCGCTTCAAGGTGTTGGTGATCACCTTTAAAGCGCTCCATGGCATAGGGCCTAGTTATCTCCGAGACCGCCTGCTGTCACCGATGACCTCCCATCGACCCGTGCGCTCCCACAGAGAGGGCCTCCTCAGGGTGCCATCAGCCAAACAATGTAGGCTGGTGACCCCCAGGGGGAGAGCCTTCTCTGTGGGGGCACCCACCCTCTGGAACCAGTTGCCCCCAGAGATTAGGAGAATTCATGACCTCAGTGCCTTCCGCCGTGCCCTAAAAACACATTTTTTCCAACAAGCCGGGCTGGCTTAAGAAGAAATTTTAAATATTTTTAATATTTTAATTGGTCTGTGAGTTTTAAATTTTGTAGCCAAATTATATATATTTTAAATGTCTTAATATTTATATTTCATGTTTTTTATGTCTGGCTGTACACTGCCCTGAGTCCTCAGGGAGAAGGGCGGTATATAAATTGGAAATAAAAAAAAAATAAGTCCATTAAAATAAAGTTCATTGTAATTCCAAATATTCTTACTGTGCTGTTATGTTGCATGCCAAATTATTTCCAGTTCCAACCAATTGATGACTACCAAGTAATACACCCCATATTTATGAGCCAGGAAAAGGAGAATGGACTCAATCACTTCTATCTCCATCTCTCATTCTACCAAGAATACCTCAAACTTGCAGAAAAGGAGATTGCTTCCCATACCATACCACACACTCTTTGTCAAGTACTTAAGTTAGAGCTACTATATTTTGATTCCAAAAATCTGGTCAAGACCTGGATCTGTGATGGCGAACCTATGGCACGCGTGCCACAGGTGGCACGTGCAACCATATCTGTGGGCACACGAGCATTGCCCTAGTTTAGCTTCAGCATGCATGCGCGCGCCAGCCAACTGATTTTCGAGCCTTCCGGGCCCGCCAGAACTTGGGAACCAGGCTGTTTCCAGCCTCTGGAGGGCCTCCAGATGGGGGGGAGGCTGTTTTCACCCTCCCCAGGTTCCTAGAAAACCTCTGGAGCTTGGGGAGGGCGAAAAATGGGCCTATCAGGCCCACTGGGCTGTTATGGAATAAAGGAATTGAGAAACATCCCATAGGGCAAACAGAATCAGAGTTTATTGCAATAGGTTCAGAGTCCAATTCGTACCTGGAAGTCTGAACAACTTATGATTCTAAGACCTTAGTCTTTATACAGTTTCAAACAAAGGATTTAGTTAATTCAGCAGTTTTTAGAGTTACGAGCATTCGTTACATCAGTTAGCATATTCTTGGCAAACAATCATAAGCCTTCTGTAATACACTGGACCATGTATTCTACTTATCACTTGTTGATAGAGACCTCTAGTCTGTGTAGACATCCTAACCTTCAAGTTCTATGTTACCAAAATGTTTCTTCTTCTGATAGCTTCAAAAGAATGTGGCTGGCTGTTTGTACTTTTCCACTGAATACAATGTTAAAAGACTAGACAGATGTCCATTAATCATCATCATTATTACCATTAATCATTATTATTATTGTGAATAGAAGAGGGCCCTTCAGTGGTCAGCTAGCTGGACCCGCATTTCCTACTTTAGGGCCATCGTGTGCCAAAAATGGGGGATAGTGCAGATGGTCGTGCATGCATGTGCAGGGGGGGGCATTACGGGTGTGGGCACGCGCACACGCAACTCCCCTCGCTTTTGGCACGCAATGGCAAAAAGGTTAGCCATCACTGACCTAGATGATCACACACACAAAATCATAGGTTTATATTTCTTTGTGGCCATTTGGTACTTGTTCAGCATTTTGCAGCACAGATCCATCAGCCTAAAGAATAGAAAAAAACTCATTTATTTATTTATTTATTTATTTATTTATTTATTTACTTACTTACTTACTTACTTACTTACTTACCAACTTATTTTCTTATTTATATTTCATGTTTCTAGATGGCCCTTGATTTGAGGATAATTTATAGCAACTGATGGCTATAACCATTAGATGGCAGGAAAGATCTATAAAACATCTAACTCTTTGCTTTCATCTAATGGTTCTCCAGAGTTTTGCAGCTTAAATATGTGCCGATATTAGTAACAACAAATAGTTAATGGGTTGTTTCCCACACATTTGCTTAATGATCGCAGCACTCACTTTATGACCATCATGTTCACTTAACAACTGCTGCAAAAGTCTTAAAATCCGGGCATGGGCACCCATAATGTGATCACCCACTTAATGACCATCACAACTTATGACTGAAATTGTGGGCTCAATTGTAGTCATAAATCAAGGACTACTTGTAATCCTACAAAAGATTATCACTACTAAAATCTGTATTATTATTAATCTACTCCCTCCCTCCCAAACCTCTGCCTGAATTCTCAGTAAATTGATGTAGGTGTTAGTTGGAACAAAACAGTTCTATTTATTTATGTTTATATGCACACAGTGAAGCTTCTGATGGTGTGCAGAAGTACAAAACCTGTGAACTTTCCCAAAAGTAATCTGGGAAAGATGAACCTGCTTGAGTGCCAGTTGACTAGAAAAATAAAAGGTAGGTGAGGTGCAAAGTATTCTGGTGACAGCCATGGTTGAACAAGACCCTGAAATAGAGCACCTCTGGAATTGATGGTACACTGGAATATTTTGTTGCATATAAATAAATATTTTTGTATTTTCTTTTGGATTCCCCCAACCCCAATCTTACGTATGCATGAAAGCACCAGTCACTTCTTCAGCAACTCAGACATCTATCATCTGGAAATGGGAACACGACTGTGATGATTCAACGGTGCAAGTGGATGCTGGTAACTATGGACTTGAAATCCTGGAAACTGGCATGTATTTTGTCTACATTTATGTGGCCCATACAGATGATGCCTCTTTTGAGGATTCATTCAGTGTTCAACTGAAGGCAAATTCCAGCCAAGTCCCTCTCAGCCTTCTCAAAGGGGTTGATGTTTCCCGTGCTTCTGTACTTATGGGGAGACCTTATTTCCTGAAAAATGAGGTAAATTTGCACTTGGAAAGTAATGCAGGACTGACACATATTGATTGTATTCTTACATACTACGGACTCTTTAAAATCTGAAGAGACCATGAGTTCCTACCAGCGTCAACTTAATCCAGTTAGTCTGTATTTGAAATTGCTGCTGATAGAGATGCTAGATTTCTCAGCAACCCATGCTAGTGTTTCCTGTGTTATTCAGGCTTCCTGCTACCCTTTGCATCTGGTTCCGCATAATACCAGTACCGTATTATGATATTTTTGCACAGGGGAAGCACACTGCAGAACTGTGACTTTATGTAATACTACCCAAAGAGAAAGTAAACTTTAATACATCATTAAAGTGCATTGTTGTTAGAAGCTTGAACGCTAAATGTATAGAACTGTTAAAGTAAGATGCAATCTTAGGTCTAGTTTTAATACTGAAATACTGCTTCAAGCTGTTCTCATATATAACTATAGTAATTTGTACAGTTATGATTGCAAGATAAATATTGTAATTCTTTTGTATCGCTGTAAATTTTCTAGTAATCTGTCAAAATTCTATCTTTTTTAACTATTTCATTTTCTAAAACTAAATACTTTCAGTTTGAAAATCGAAATAACAATAAAAATATATAAGAAAAAGAAATAACAAACGTTTAATTGTATTTGACAAATGTAACTAAAAGTAATAAAAGATTTACAACTTCTTAGACATTATATTTTTATTTTCCTTCCTTGTGAGGAAATGTCTTAATTTCACCAGCCTAACATATTTATTCACCTAATTTTTAGTAGATGATTAAGAGGATGGTTTTTAAAAAATATTTAGAACCTGATCTAAATATTATAAAATAGGAATAAAGTGGGATAAAACGAAACTATTTCCTTTTTCAGTGTTCTTGGTTAATTTAAATTCTCTAGAAACAAGAAGATTGAAAAAGGGTTGGGGACTGCTTGGATAAAATCTTCTTGCTATATGCTCTATTCTTATTCAGTTGCACTTTCTCTGATTCTAGCACTAAATGAACTGAAAAGAAAACCAACCTATCTTAAACTATTGCTCATTTATTTTAACTTTTTAGCTTTTAACATTCCTATGAGAAACTCTGAAGCAATCCCCTGCAAGTAAACTGCTCTCCCTTTCTTTTCCTGATTTCCAATCTAGAGCCAACTTAGAGCAAGGGTGGGAGTCCTCTGGCCCACAGATGTTTTCTATTTCTCTTCATAATTCACCACACTGTTCGGGCTTGAGCCTATTAACATTTGGAGGATTTTCTTTTTTTTTTCCCCCAGTGCTCCTGTAGAATTATTTAAAAAATAATTGTTGTTTTGGAGTGCTCAAACCAGACAGGGTGTTCTTACACAAAGACCTGGAAATTATGAACTTTGGAGGCATGACTCTTTCAGAATAAATACGTTGTTCAAATTCTGTCTATAAACAATTATTAGCCATTTTTGTTTATGCAAATATATGTTGATTTTGGAGCAAGATTTCACTCAAATAGGAAATTAAAGTAATGATTGAATAATTTTTATTGAGCTTGGTTCTCTGAAATGGATGCAGATTTGAAGACAAATGAATTGGCTTTCATATCTGAAATATAGCTTCCAGCAATTATACATACATTTGAAGAAATACAAAATGACAGATATTTATATTATACAAATCAGTGCTCTATGGTCTTGAGACTTTTAGCATCTGCCTCTAACTTAATTATTCTTATCTGACTCCTGCATCTAACTTTCTGAGATTAAAATATTGTTGTCCTCAAAATGACATATTATTTCACAGAATAGATTTCAAACACTGATGGATTTTTTTTAACCTCAACCCAGATACAACAAGCAATTCTCTCTGCATTAAAAGGGAGAAAGTTTCATTTTCATTATGACTAAAAGTCCTATTTCAGAACAAACCATTTTAGAACAAGTTATTAAAAAGAACCATCTCGAAATCAGAAAGACTGATATAAATGGAACCAGCCATTCTTTAAATGTTATGAATACCTCTATAGCAGGACAACTTTTAAGAAACATTTATTTGATGAGAATGCACACAAAGTGCATCCTACTTTCTTCTCTAGGAAACAGATGGAACAATCTACTCCAAATCTCTGAGCAATCAAGCAGGCAGGGAGTTGAAATCTACAAGTCTTAAAGTTGCCAAGGTTGGAGACCCCTGTTCAATTGGGTAAGTTTTTTTCCCCTTTGGGAGCTTTAAAAAATAGTTAATTGGGGTTTTTTTTAGTTGTTCTTTTTTTAGACCTAGCCATTTAAAGTTTAGGAAGTTTTAAATTTAGCTGCTTTTATATAAAAATAAAATAAAATAATATTTGTGCAGCTTTCTGAGATTTAGTGTGTTTCTGTAGTGTTTCACTCTAACTACACAAACAGACAAAATCTCACAAAGCTGTATGTGGAATTTTGTGTGTGTAAAGTGTGAAAGTTTGTTTTTTGGGTTTTTTGTGACTGTGAGGTTCCTGCTTGTTGCAGGGGCCATTTTAGATCTAGCACAGTTGCTTTTACATTGTGGGTGAGCCAGTTGTGTTGTGTTGTGTTTTGTAGGCTAAAAAAGGGCAAAGAAGTGACATTGACTTGGCCACGCCCATCTGACCAAGCCATGCCCTCCCAGTCACCTTACCACCAAGCCCTGACCACTAATTAAACCACGCCCACAGAACCGGTAGCAAAAAAATTTAGATTCACCCCTGTTTTAAAGGCATTTTTTTTCTACAACCTCTTCGGCTGAAGAGGTTATAGAAAAAATGCTTTTAAAAGCCTCTAACGATCCCAGCTGAGCTGTGTGATCATCAGAGGCTTTTTTTAAATTTTAAAAGCATTTTTTTCGGCCAAAGAGGTTGTAGAAAAAATGCTTTTAAAAGTAAAAAAAAAAGCCTCTGATGAGGTGGGTGGGGTAAGCGAGCGGTGACTGGGCCAGGGACCAATTCGGAGGCATGGCCAGCCAATGTTATTACTGGTTCTCCAAACTAGTACAAATTTTTACTACTGGTTCTTGGGAACTGGTGCGAACCGGGAGCAACCCACCACTGTGCTGGAGGCATTTTTTTAAAGCCAAAACTGGCCTTTGGAACAATGTTCCTCCTGATGTCCACATGGCCTGGACTCAATTACTGTTTAAAAGAGTCTTAAGGACTAGGCCTTCACCCAGGCACTATGTGTGAAAGCGCATGAATTTCAGATTCAAATTAATTCAAAGTGGATTCAAAATAATTAGACTGAAATTGAAGGTTTTTTTTCCTTGATGTGGCTATTTTTTTACTCACTGCTTTTATTACATTATTAATAATGGTTTTTCAATTTTCAAGTTGCTAGAAAAATTGGTGGGTGGGTAAGCTTAAAAAAGAAATGAACAAATTTGTGTGGTAAGATAAAAAAACAAGAGTTAAATATAAAGTGTTGCAACATTTGATAGTGTACTTTACAGTTCGTTATTTAATTTGTCTGAAAGAAGGGTGATGCTGAGAAATAGAATGTTATTTGATTTAGAATTACATGAGAGATTTGAGATTGGGTGGTACGCCTATGATAAAGTTGAGCTTCTTCTGTCCCTTGTTGGTGCTATGCACACCTCGGTCACTCAGGGAGATGTGCGACTTGCTCTCCGGCCCGGCTGCAGCTGATGCTCCGCATCATAATGGGCTCCAATAGGAGGAGGGGATGCCATCTCCCCATTGTGAAGTGTGCTAAATTTAACTGTGCTGTTGCAAGGCACTGCAAGAGTAGCAGGCAGGCCATGAAGTTGGCAACAGCACCGGCAGTGGCCACAGCTGGGCCAGGCCAGTGTCTCGGGGCAGAGAGCAAGTCGCACATCTTCCTGAGTGACCGAAGTGTGCGCAGCACCAACCAGGGGTGGAAGAAGCACCCACGATATGAGGCAAGTACAGGGGCACTCTGCTCCCACTCTGAAATATGGAGTGAGTCTCCATCCCCTGCTGTCACCCTTACCTTCTCAGGCCAGGCGAGGAGTGACTGGCAGGGGAGGGTGAGAGGCAGGGCCAGCCAGTGGTGAGTTCAGCCAACAGGGAGCCACAACAGGGGGACTAAAGAGTCACATGCAGCTCTGGAGCCACAGGTTGCCGACACCTGGATTAGACAGTCACTTATCTGAAATGGTATAGGTTCTCCTGCTTGAGCAGGGGGATGGAGTAGAAGACCTCCAAGGTCCCTTCCAGTTCTGTTCTGTTCTGTTCAGATTGCACTGGCTTTTTTAGTAGCTGCAGCATTCTGCTGGCTCATTCTTTTTTAAAAAAAAATTTAATTTTCTTTTAATACAAACATTCCATCTTACATTAAACAGTGTGTCGGCTGGGTATAAAATTCTTTGTGTCTTAACAATTAAACTTACCACCATATTAATTTCTTACATTCATTCTTATATTAATACTAAATAATAATAATACTGACAAAATAACATAGACCTAACATTTCTCTTCTTTACTTATCTATTTTTACAATACATTACTTTCCTATTTATTCTCTAACCATTGATAAAATAACTCCCATATATTATAATAATCTGATACTTCCTTTTCTTGAATTGCAAGTGTTAATCTGTTCATTTCTGCACATTCTAATATTTTCTTAATCACTTTTTCATCTATAGGGATCTCTTCACTTTTCCAATTTTGTGCAAATACAATTCTAGCTGCGGTTATTACATGAATAATTAAATATACAGTTTCTTTACTATAAATTCCCAGTAAAATCTCCAACAGGAACAATTCCAGTTTTAAATCAATATGTTGTTGCATCATCTCCAACCACATTCGAATTTTTGCCCAGTATCTTTTTGCTTCCCCACATGTCCACCACATATGATAATATGACCCCGATGTCTGTTGGCATTTCCAACATTTAGTTGATTTATCTTTAAACATTTTTGCCAGTCTTTCGGGTGCTAAGTGCCATTTATAAACCATCTTATATAAATTTTCCTTGTATGCAGTTGACAATGTTAATTTGTAATTCCTATCCCATAGTTGTTGTCATTTATCTAGCTCTATCGTGTGGCCAAAGCCCATGCTATCATTGTTTCTTTGACTTGTTCTTCTAATTTGATGCTCAATAAGTAACTGTACAATTTTTTTAAATCATTCTCTCATCTATTCCTGTCAATATCTTATCCAGTTCTGTCAGTTCCATAAAAAACCATAAAGTTTAGCATCCTTTTCATATCTAGATTGTATTTGCAACTGTGTATACGAATCCATATCAATCCCCTGCTTTTCTAGTTCACATTTCATTTTAAGTTCCCCCTTTTCTGACAAAATATCATTGTATCTAACAATATTTCCCATATTAATAATATTTGGATTTATAGGTGCTTCCATCGTTGAAAGCCAGACTCAAGTAATGTTGCTCTCTAATTTTTTCCCATATTAATAACAAAGCATTTCTTATATAGTGTCTTTGGAAGTAACCATGTATCTTATTTTTCCCATACCATACAAAAGCATGCCAACCTAACTGCAGGTCATGTCCCTCCAACATCAATAATATTGGTCTCCGGTCACAATTCAAGGTGTTGGTTATTACCTTTAAAGCCCTACATGGCTCAGGGCCAGGTTATCTTCGAGACCGCTTTCTGCCGCATAGCTCCCAGCGACCGGTAAGATCCCACAGAGTTGGTCTCCTCCGGGTCCCATCAGCTAAACAATGTCGGCTGGCAGGCCCGCAGGGGAGGGCCTTCTCTGTGGCTGCCCCAGCTCTCTGGAACCAGTTACCTCCTGGGGTCCAGACCATCCCCACCCTATTGGCCTTCTGAAAAGCAGTGAAGACCTGGCTTTTCCGGCAGGCCTGGGGCTATTAATCTCGCTCTTGTGATCTGGTGAGATCTGGCCATGAATGGTGTAAATGAGTTTTTAATGTTTTTAATGTTTTTTAATTTTTCAGTGTCTTTTTATAATGATTTTTTAAATGTATTATGAACTGCCCTGAGTCTTCGGAGAGGGGTGGCAATTAAATTAAATTAATTAAATTAAATTAAATTAAATTAAATTAAATTAAATTAAATTAAATTAAATTATTAAATTAAATTCTTGTATTTCTCAATACAATCCATTCCTTCATCCACGTTAGCACTGCTGCCTGGTAATATAATTCCCAATTCGGTAGTCCAAACCCTCCCCTAGCTCTTATGGCTTGTAACATTTTTAGATTGATTCTCGCTTTTTCCCCCTGCCATATATATTTCACTATTATCTTATTGAGCTATTCAAAATATTTTTTCTCCAATTTTATCAGGATTGTTTGGAATAAAAACAATACTTTCGCTAATATGTTCATTTTAATTGTAGCTATTCTTCCTATTAACGATAATTGCAGGTTTTTCCATCTATCCAAACCTACCTCAATTTGCTTTTTTTGCTTATAATAGTTGTCTTCCTTAATTGTTACACATCTTGCTGTTAATTGTATCCCTAAATATTTTACTTTCTTTGTAATCTGGATATCTAATATCTTCATCAAGTCCCTTTTCTGTTTTTCTGTAATATTTTTCACTAAGATTTTCATTTTGTCCTTATTAATTTTCAGTCCTGCCACCTCACCATATTCTTCTATTCTTTTTAATAACTTTGGTCCTGTTTCTTGCGGATCTTCTAAAATAAATACCAAATCATCTGCGAATGCCTGCAATTTATATTCCTCCTTTTTTATTTCCATACCCTTTATCTCCTTATCCTGTCTTATATTTCTGTTTAATACCTCCAGTGTCAATACAAATAGCAATAGGGATAAAGGGCATCCCTGTCTAGTACCCTTCATAATCTTAACCTTTTTAGTCATATCTCCATTTACCATCACCCTTGCTGATTGCTTATGATATATTGTTTTAATCATATTAATAATTTTTTCTCCAAAATCCATGACTTTTAGTTGCATCAGCATAAATTGTCAGTTCACGTTGTCAAAGGACTTCTGAGAGTCAAGGAAAATCAAGGTCATTTGTTTCCCTGGATGCGCTTCATAATATTCCAGTGTTCAAGATTATTCTCATATTGTCTTTAATTTGTCTCTTAGGTAAGAATCCATTTTGATCTGTATGTATAAATTCATTTAAGAATCTCTTTAGTCTTTCTGCTATAATTGAAGCAGATATCTTATAATCCACATTCAACAGAGAGATCAGTCTGTAATTTTTTATCTGTTGCAAGTCTGCGTCTTCTTTCGGTATAAGAGTAATATACACCTCCACCCATGAAGTTGGTATTTTTGCCTCTATCCGCAGGTCATTGAATACTTCCAACATCATATTACTTACCATATATACTCGAGTATAAGCCAACCCGAATATAAGCTGAGGCCCCCAATTTTACCACAAAAACTGGGAAAACTCATTGACTCGAGTATAAGCCGGGGGTGGGAAATGCAGCGGCTATTGGTAAATTTCAAAATAAAAAGAGACTGGTCAAAAGTGCGAGGACCTGTCAGAAATCACTTTTTTCAGCCCTCTGGGTAGTCCTTT
>WNWU01012487.1:0-21929 GCA_012654045.1 Ptyas mucosa
AGAAGGGGGGCAAGATGGCTGGGCTTTCTGAAAGCAAAGGAGGGTTATTTAACCCTCAATGGTCTGAATTTGAGGAAGCTTTGAGTTCAATTACCTCTGCTTTATTGAAAAGAATTGATACTATATTTCAAGTTTCTCAAGCTGGAAATAATGAAATATATGGAAATACTGAGCTGCAATCTAGCAGCGGGGGATTGAATGAAGAGTTGGGAGATGCAAAAAAAACAACAACAGATTATAGCAGATTTTACTGAGGAGAGAAAGATGAATGTTGTGCAAAATAAGGAGCAAGCTGATGAAATTTTGGTTTCACGAATTTTTTTTTATAAAACTCAATCTGCACTTAAAGAGTTGTTTCCAGAAGAAGCTACATTTCTGCAAAAATTTTATAATATGCAATCCCCAAAACCGCAAAATTTTACTGGAGCTAAAAAAGGCAGAGGGATCAAAGTTAAGAAGAAAGTTCGTAAAAAGGAAAAGAAGAAAGAGTGGAGAAATGGAAAATAACCCTGCTTGATGAGATGATGGTCCTTAAAAAGTACTGTTTAACTGTTTAAAGATTTTGAATTTTTTGGAAAAAGAAAAAAAAAACAGACAGCAGTTTAATGCCAGTTAACTAAGCGATGAGCGACGATGAGGAGGCAACTTACAGCTGTATTGGAATATTTGAGAAGAATAAACAGATCACAGCAATGCTGGTGTATTGGGTTGTGAAATATGCCCTGACTTGAATGATTTGGAATATTTTATTAAGGACTGTAATAAATCTGGATCTAACTGTAATGGCAGAAGTTTTATTGAATATAGTAAATTGGAGTTTCCTGTTTGATGGTAATAAATATAAGGCAAAAGGACTATGGACCTAGAGCAATTGCAGGTGATCTGGTGGTTTCCCTAATACGTCTGATGAATTTACTAATCTAATTTTTGACTGGATTTGATGGATACTATTTCAAATATAATTATAAAGTCACTCGGGGGGCTGGGTTATAAAGAAGCAATTTTTTATTTAGGTGGGTAGACGCAAATGAAGATATTCTATATGCTGTTGGAAGATGTGAAGACAAGAAGATTAGCAACTGGTTTAATCTAGTATGAAGAACTTAAATGTTTGATATAGTTATTAAATGACGTTTTATCTGTATTGATAAATTAATAAGAGGTTTGATTGTTATATTTTTTTAATTAAAAAAATTATTAATTTTTTTTAATTAAGTGTTTTAACTATAACTGGACCTTGATGGTTTAAAAATGGAGGACGGAAGACTTTATATAGTATTTTATTTTAAATTTGGGTTTTTTTGAATGAGGGTTTCTTTTTTTCTGTTGTTGGGTTTTTTTTCTTTGTTTTAAATGAAAGAAGTTATAAAATATCTTGTTAAATTGTATAGACTTAATAATTTGTTAAATATTAATTAGCTATATTGAGTAATGATAGGTTTGATTAGGTAATACTTAATTGTTTTATTAACTGCTGTAATTATAAATGGAGATTAATTCTGTTGAATTAGATGGAATAAGAAAAAAGAAGACTTGCTTTCCTTTTATCTACTTGTTTAATGATTATGATTATGATAAGTGTGAAATGGAGTTTAATTTAGAGAATTTGAGCTGTATTTTATCTTGTATTTGCTCTGGGAAGTCGGGGGGGTGGTTGGGGAGGGGGGAGAAAATGTATGTAAAACTTTTAAAATTTTTTCAATAAAAAAAAATTTCGACGTATGAGTTCTCTTTTTTTCTCTTCTCTTCCTCTTCCTCCATTATCTTACACTCGTTCGCTCTCCCTCTCTCCCTTACAGTCAGCTTTCGATCTTCCTTTCTGTTTCTCCCGAACCTCTCTCGGCATTTACTTTCACTTAGTCACAGCTCGTCTCTTTAATTCACTGCTAGTTTCCTGCCAGAGCTCTCTGTAACTTGCCAAATACCTTGTTTTGTTCACTTTGACAGTTCCAATTGTTATGCATATGGGAGTCTCTCACCAGTGGAAATGAGCACAGTCTGCTGATTAAATTTCCTCTTCCAATTCTATCGTGCGCTGTCACGGCATCGGGTCCGCCATGTCAAGATGAGATGACAGGACACATTCGAGCCGGGTTAAAGAGGGTTTCCCTTGTTCCAGGGGGCAGTTGCACACCACCTCGCTGACCTTCGGGCTTCCCCTCTGCTTCGTGTAGCTCTCCAAGCCTTCAACATGCCTTCGAAGGGTCCCCCAACACGAAAAAAACAAGAGTCAAAGAGTGGAGCTTGCTCTTTTCCCTCTGCGCTGCCCTGACAGCATCACTGGAAGTCCTCTTGCAGATGTTTCATTACCCAAACTAGGTAACATCATTAATGCTAGTAAGGAGTGGGGTTTGCTCTCAATTTATATTCTAGTGGCTTGCCCTGTAAGTAGAATATAAATCGAGAGCAAATCCCACTCCCTTCTAGCACTGATTATGTTACCTGGTTTGGTAATGAAACATCTGCAAGAAAACAACCAAGCTTAAGAGAGCACTTCATTTCAAGCCTGACCTACAAATATTCTTTATCAGAAAAAAATTCTTGGTCTGATTTTCTCAGCTGAGCCACCAATAAAACACAAATGGCAGCTGCTGGAAGTAAAAGTATTTATTCATTCAACTGTACGAAGTTAGCACCCACCCCTCTCTTAGAAGAATGAAATATTCTAGGAAATATTAAAAAGGCAGAATATTATAACCTCCCCTGGATGAGAAAAGGAGAAACATGCTCTTGGAAAGCAGCCCCCACCTTTGTTAATAGCCCCAGAAAGACTGGTGCCAACCTATCTACAAGACAAAAGGCTGGGCCACTTTTCTACAACACAAAAGACCTTCACCCTCAGGACATGATAGGATTAGCCCTCACTCAAGACAAAGCCATTAAGCCATAATAGGAATTGTCGAAAGCCCCTTCATTACATCACCCAGCAAGATTCAACCAAGCCTGGGATTCAAGACAACCTACAAAGTTATCCCTGCATGGCACCATGGGAGTCTGACAACCAATCAGAATACATTTCTTTCACAGGAACAGGAAGCAAGTTCAAAGCCCAAGAGAGGGTATAAATCTCTCTCTCTCTCTCTCACCCATGTGCTCAATTGCCCAGGACCTCAAACCATGTGGTCCTGTCCACCATTAAACCATCTTTCCAAACAGCCTCCATGTTTCCTGTGTCTGTCTTCCCACTTGGAACTGAACCCAGATGAACATTTCTTCCAACAGAACAATGTACTGTGGTTGAAGGTAGCTTACATCATTAGGGGCCTATCAGTAGAGGTATATATTATGACAAGTGGGCTTTGATGTTTACATGTACAGATTGAGGTGCTCCTGCCCTGGGATTTGATCCTAAGGTGCATGATAGATGTGTATATTAGGATGTTGGCCTTGAGGTCATGTGAAGTCTGGAGAAAGGAAAGGAAGATCGCCTTCAGATATAGAGACTCCTCCCTAGGTGTGGATTTATAATGAGGGAATCAAACTGGAGAATTGACATAAAAGTTTTCCCTTATCAACCTAATAGGCAGAACAGAGGCTTTTAATTTCTAACAAGGGCATTCCAGAAATGTGATGTTCCACTTTTATTTCTGTAGTACTCATTCTTTCGCCTTTAAAATTGAGAGAAAAGAGATTGCAGGCAGCGTGTTTAATAAAGCATATGCAGTCTATTTTCCTGAAGCTCTCCTACATTTTACTGCTAAGCATTTTTATTTTTTAAAAAACCTGACAACACACTGAGTTATATACATTTTTTAAAACATTTTTTTTATTTTTTTTCAGACACACAAACATAAAATACATAATTTCTGAACAGAGTATTGACCAAGTCAAAATTCATACCGCTTATTTTCTCCATATTTACTATATATACTCCAATTTCTGCCAATATTCTACTTTCCCCCTTTTATCTATTTTTTTAAGAATATATAATCAATATTACCATCCGCCCTCACCTCCTTATCTTCACCTATCTCAATTTTTTAATCTACTTTAACTTTAAGCACAATCATTCACTCATTTAATTTTTCACAATTATTTCTTTAGTGTCAATTTTTCCCAAAGATGGACCAAATTTTATCCTATCTTACTACTTTATCCGTTATTTGACCCTTTTAAGTATATATTTCTTTATATTTGTTTTACCATCTTTATCATTAATCATTTTACCATTTTACCCAAAACAATACAATTCTTCTCATTTACTTTTATAACCCCCTTTTTAAGTAAACCTAACTTCCATTTCAAATTCATTCCAACTTTCCCCTTCAAATAATTCCTTTTTTATAATTCAATTTATACAGTCCCAGTATTAATACATTTTTTTGCACTTTCAGGGTTACAAAATATACTTCATCTTATTCAAATACTATAATCATCAATAATTTCCCCTTCTAAATAAATAATTTTATCTCAAATCAATTATGTTGTCAGTTAAATTCAATTTTAACAATCCCAGTATTTTTAATTTTATTCATTTCCATTTCATTTAAATTTCAATATTGTAATCCCTTAAATCCACCACCAGAAACAATACAATCCTTCACCTTTGTTTTTATAATTCATTTTATATAATTCAATTTTTACAATCCCCATAATTTCCCCTTAAATAAATCATTTTATATCAACTCAGATATATTGTCATTTAAATTCAATTTTAAAAATCCCAATATTTTTAATTTTATTCATTTCCATTTCATTTACCAAATCTCCTCTTATTTAAATAATATAGTCACCAATATTAATCCTGATACCATTGTTAATACAATTATTACTTTACATATATTTCATATTACCCTTCCTCCTATCCATTAATTACTCCCTTTAACCATTTTCTCCTGATCCATCTAATAAACTACCCATTTTCTTTTTCTTGTTTTTGTAGTTATCCTCTCTTTTGTTCTCTTCTGTTCTATTCCCCTTTTCTCCTCTTACATTCCTTGTTTCCCCATTGTTAATCCCAATGTAATCATTCAATTTTCCCCCTCTGAATTTTCTATTTTTAACATTGTTAATCCCAATGTAATCATTTTTTAAAAAAAATCCTCGCCTAGATTGCCCTTTATTCTCAGCTGATCTATTCCCCTTTTTTCCTCTCTGCTTCTTTCTGACCTCTCTATTTTTAGCACTGTTAATCTCAGTGTAATCATTGAAACTATTATTCACTCTCTTTTTTTCATTGCTATTCCCAATGTAAACATTTAATTTTTCATCAGTGTCTTTGTCTTCAGTGTTATTTTCTTGCTTCTCATTAGTAGCTTGTTCATCTCGTTGGCTGTGTTCCCGAAAAATTCTTGATTTTTCTCTGTCCACATCAAATGATAAATGTACCATTTGAACCATCTCGATTAGTTCTTGCCACATTTTAACGTTCTAGTTACTTTTTAGCTCCAATTTAAAGTTTTTTGTTTTCCACCTCTTGTATTATCAATGTTCAGTTGTTGAAAAGACAAACAAATCCTCCTTACAAACTCTTATGGCTCGTTCCTCAAGGATGCAGCAGATTTCCCATATTTAAAGTGTTCAGTTTAGTACTTTTTTTTCCTGCCAGTAGATGGCTCTCTAGAATCCACAAGTTCCAAATCAACAACTTAACAAAGTATCCAGTTTTGTATATTGAATCCAATTAACTTTCTTTCTCCTCTAAGTTTTTTATACTTTCCAATTTCCAACTTTACGTTCCAGTTCAAGTTCAATTTAAAATCTTTAACAGGGCTTTTCTATTGTGAGTTTTTCTTTATTCTTTAAACTTCCTTTAAAGTTCAAAATTTTCCTTGCAGTTTATATCCAATCCTATTCCAAAAGTATTTTCTTTTGGGTTTCTTTTTCTTATAATAAATTTAGTCTCTCCAGATTCAGTATCCACATTTAAAATTTAAACATCAAACTCCGTTTTGGGCTTTAGTGTTTTTTACTTCTGCTTTCTCTCTTCTCTGTCAATTTAACTTCCCCCAACGCTATTTAGCTACTGTTTCTAAAAAAAAAAATTCAATCAATTCCAACTTCTCGTGGAAAAAAAATCTCACAAAGTTGGAATTGATTGATTTAACTTTTTTTTTAGTCCCACAAACTTGTTTCCCTGCACACGACAGCGAGAAACACGACGGAGAAATGTGACGGAGATGGAAATCAGGTTAGCAAAGAAATGCTTCAGGGAAGCAAGGGCATCTGAGCTCCAGGCACTGAAACGGGCCTGTCTCTCTCCAGCAGTTGCCCAGGCCCACCAGAGGGAAGGCCGGCATCTCCTGGCACTTAAACACAGCAGCATTCCAGCTCTGCCCGGGAAAGGGCAGCCGGCATGGGCGCTGCAGGCAGGATGCCCGCTCACTTCAGCACCCTTCCTGACCCTCTGGCACTCTGCCAGCACTTTGGCCCTGGGCTGCTGCCTTATGAGTACACCCCGCCCCTGCCACATGCTGTAAAGTAAGACATCCCTCAAAAATAAGACTTAATGGGTCTTTTCAAAAGACCCAGTCTTATTTTCGGGGAAGTTTTTGCCTGAGTGACGTGATCAAAGGTGCTGTGTCTCCGTTTGGTTTCATATGTTTTGGCTAAAACATAGGAAGAATGATTACAGGAATTGGGTATGTCTACTTTAATGAAAAGAAGGACCAGGGGTGACATAATAGCAGTTTCCCAGTATTTGAAGGGCCGTCACAGAAAAGAGGAAGCCAACTCATTTTCCAAAGCACCAGAGGGCAGGACAAGAAACAATGGATGGAAACTACACAAGGAGAGAAGCAACCTGGAATTAAGGAGAAACTTCCTAACAGGACAATTGACCAGTGGAACAGCTTGCCTCCAGAAATTGTGGGTGCTCCATCCCTGGAGGCTTTCAAGAAAAGACTGGACAGCCATTTGTCTGGAATGGTAGAAGGTCTCCTGGTGGTCCCTTCCAGCTCTATTCTGATTTTGATTCTAATTCTAATTCCCCCCTTTCTAACAGGCAGTGATACTCCTGTGTCTTTTCCTTGCTTTCCTTCAACCAAGACTGTGATGGAACTTGTTATCTGGGTTTATTTTGCCGACTGCTTATTTCTTGAGCCGAAGGACCAGGGGTGACATGATAGCAGTCTCCCAGTATTTGAGGGGCTGTCACAGAAAAGAGGAGGCCAACCTATTTCAGGTGTTTCATCACTGGAGGCTTTTAAGAAGAGACTCGACAGCCATTTGTCTGGAATGGTAGAGGGTCTCCTGCTTGAGCAGGGGTTTGGACTATAAGACCTCCAAGGTCCCTTCCTAGGATTCTATGAGGAAGGAAGGAAGGAAGGTGCCAGCGAGTTAAGTTGCATTTTTTCATCGCTGCCATAATCAAAGAGAAAAAGGAAAAAAAACCCGGAGCAAACAGTACAGTTTGGAATTTAGTGCTTGGCATTTGAGATATTGTCCTTCTCCCCCTCCCTTAATAGATAGGGTTACCCAGGTGATGAAGGGAGGGGGACATTCCTGTGATCTGAAGTAGTGGGCAGAAGAGACTGACTTGGAAGATGGCCAATGGGCATTGAGATATTGTGAGGCAGAAGGGGAGGGGTTTGGTTTCGGAGAATCAGTTTTGGCTGCATATGAGTTTAGGTCGGATCATAAATTCTTCAATAAATGAGAGATTCATCAAAGACTTTGTGTTTGAGAATGAAATTTATTTGAGATTATGCCGAAACCTGACAGACAGCCAAAACTCCTTTCCAAGCCAGGCTGGCTGACTTCAAAGCTCCCACCTCCATCCCAGATATTTGGGGTGAGTGGAGGAATAGTCCAGACGCCATGGCTGGAAGCCGTTTATCCGAGGAAAGTTTACTTCAAGCAACTGGAGGAGAGCCAGTCCTGACTCCAGCCAGCTTGGATACCTCGGGATCTCATTTCCCCCCTCCCCCAACGAAGCTGCAGGATAGCCCAGCTTGGACCAGGACGCGAGCCAAGGAGAAGAAAGATAAGTACATGGGCCCCTTGCCAAAAGCTGTGGAGGTCGAATTTCCTTTCCCGAATGTCCAGGGAAAGGGGAAACCCTTAAGCGAGTTGGGGAGGGTGGATTGGCTACTGGATTGGCAGCAAGCCAGGCACAAAGAAGTTTCAGGGAAGCCACTCCTGGGCCCCATAGATGAATTGAAGGAGAAGTTTGACTGTGCCATCCTTCTGGAGGAGGAGAAGCCATAATGCAGGCCAAAGGAGAGGGGGGGACCAGCCGAGCCTGCTCAATCGAAATACCCTAGGCAGAGGCGCAGCCTTTCCCCTCCCCATGGTGGAAGGAGGGGAAGCCCAAAGCCTCATCCATGGGTCCCTCCCTCGGAAAGCAAGCAAAGCCGCCTGGACCGAATACCACCCCCCTACCCTAAACTGAGAGGGGAAGAAGAAGAGTATTGGCACCAAGAGCAGGCTTACAGAGCCTCGCACTGGGAAGATAGAGCAGCGAGAGAGGGCCCACCACCCCGCTTTAGAGGGAAATTCGATGGCGACCCAGACCAACTGGCACAATTCCTCGACACAGCTGAAATCTACATAGAAAGTTATGGGCACCTCTACCCATCTCCCAGAGCCCTGGTCAGTGCCATTGCAGAGGGTCTGGAGGGGGAAGCAAGGACGTGGTCAGCAGCCCTATACAAGAACAGGGCCCCCCAATTGCGCGACGCTGATGGGTTCTTGCAACTGCTACGAGCCCAGTTCAAAGAGGCAGAGGAAGACCCTTATGTTGAAGACGAGCTCAGAAATCTGATGCAGAAGGGGAAGCCTATCAGAGAGCATATCCGCGAATTCAGGAGAGTCATTGGGACTCTACCTCCCCTACCCGAGCAGCTACTGGTTTACTTTTTTAGGACGAGCTTGGATAAGCGAATTGGCCAAGTGATCGCTTATTGAGACGTCCCAAACCGACTCTCTGATTGGTTCCGAGTAGCAATAAGAGTCGACAGGGGATTGCGTGCCAACGACATGCCGAAACACTCAGGTAGCAAGGAGGGAGGCCAACCTGACCGGAGACCACCTGACAGACGAGGAACCGTGACACCACAGCCCGCCCAGAGACCAGTCGTCCCACGGAGCCCACTGAGGTGCTACAGATGCGGGGGGATCGGTCACCTGGCAGCAGCGTGTGGAACCCCGAGACCGAGACAAGACCCACCGCCCAGGGCACGCCCAGAACGAGGACTCAAGCGCACCACCAATGCACCGAGGAAAACCCCCCAGGGTCCAGAGGCCTTCGCCCACCTGTCCGAAGCCAGAGGGACTCCAGACGAGGGAAACCAATCCCCCGAGTCATATGACAGCGAGGACGAGGGTGAAGACGACCCAATGGTGAGTGGACCCATCCATCCTTTTCTTTTTCCTATACGCCTAACAGCCCCAAAAACAGGCACCCAAGGGGTTTTCCAAGCCCTAATAGACTCAGGCTGCACGAGGTGCCTGATTAACCTACCCACAGTCCTAAAACTGGGGATCCGTGCCAAAAAACTCAGCCACCCAAGTCGATGGATCCCTAGTGGGGGGGACTTACGCCACACATCTGACCGAGCCAGTGAGACTGGAGCTAGCAGACCACTGTTGTGGCTCCGACCCCTGAGGCCATCGCATCGGAGGAAGAAGGCTCCGAACAGGAGGGAGAGGAGCCAGCCAGGCCTCCCTCCCCTGGCCCCTCCTCCCTGGTAATTCATCAGCTGCTGGCCGAAGGAGAGGAGATGAGTCAGGAGCCAGGTGTCTCCGATCAGTCGGAGGATAATGAGGAAGGCCAGAGGTGGCTGGACCCACGCCAGCGCCGGCGTGATAAGAGAGCTCAACAAATGAGAAAGTGTGCCAGGGATTAGCTGAGTCACAGGACCACACCCCACAGGTTATTTAAAGGAGTGGGGTAGCAGTTGGAATTCTGTGACGGACAAAGTTTTACCCTGGCTAGTCCTTGGAGCTAAGCATCAGCTGGCTGGAAAGATTTGGACTTTTGAATTATATTTCCCTCAATTGGTGTGTACGTGTTTTGTTATCTGGTGGAGGTATTTCCCCCCCCCCCTTGTTTAGTAAAGACCTTGGCAGCCGGTTTACAAAGGGCTGCCAAGCCGTGATAACGAACCTTCCGTGTGTGTGCTACTCCTTTAACCCTCGTCTGTCTGTGTGGGTTTGTGTGTGTGGAGGACGGGGACAGAACAACCACTGGGAAAAGATCCGATTTATAATAGCCCCCAAAATGACGGACCCAGTCATACTAGGACTCTCATGGCTAGACAAATGGGGCCCAATCATCTGATGGCAAGAGGGAACCCACAGGCTGAGGATTGCAAAGGGCCCCCAACCCCTGCCGCTCCAACCAGGGGGGATGGTCCCCATGCAGAAGCCCCAATCTTTCCCACCACGGCAAAGGAAGAAGCTGCTAATGCAAGGGTCCCTCCCCGAGGGTACAACAGAGCAACTGGCGGCTGCATCCGACAGCTCCCATGACACAAAATAGATCCCAGAGGAGTACCAAGACCTTGCAGAGGTGTTTAGCGAGGCCGAGTGTGACGTTTTACCCCCCCCACCGTGAGGCCGATTGCGCCATTGAAATCATCCCTGGAGCAACACTACCAAAACCTAAACTATATGCTATGACGCCCTGTGAGATGGAAGAAATGCGGAACTACATAGACAAGAACCTACAAAGAGGTTTCATTGAGGCAGCAAAACCGCGGATCGCGGCACCGGTCCTTTTTAAAGAGAAGAAAGACGGCTCTATGTGCCTGTTGGTGGACTTCCACGGGATCAACACTGTCTGCGTACACAACTTATATCCCCTTCCCCTCATGAAGGACATGCTGTCCCACCTGGCCAAAGGAAAAGTTTTCACCAAACTAGACCTCCGAGAAGCCTACTACCGAATACGCATCAAAGAAGGAGATGAGTGGAAAACAGCATTCAACTGCCCCCTAGGAAGTTTCCAATTTAAGGTGATGCCTTTTGGACTGCAGGGAGCCCCGGCGGTGTTCATGCAACTGATAAATGAAGTCCTACATGATCACCTCTACAAAGGGGTTCTCATCTACCTGAACAATATTCTCATTTACACGGAAACCTTAGAAGAACACATACCCCTCGTCCGCCAAGTATTGGAGAAACTGCTGAAGGCGAACCTGTATGCCAAACTGACAAAATGCGAGTTCCACCAATCACGCCTAGACTACTTAGGTTTCTGAATATCAAACGAGGGGGTAGAGATGGACCCAGCCAAAGTACAATCAGTTCTACAATGGCAACCCCCGCGCACCCGCAGACAACTGCAAAGCTTCTTAGGGTTTGCGAACTTCTACAGACAATTCATCCCCTCGTTTGCGAGAATTGCCAAACCTCTGACAGACCTCCTAAAGACAGGGAGTCCGGCAATGAAGCCCCACCCGGGACAACCCCTACAGTGGGACCCGACCTGCCAACGGGCATTCGAAGCGTTAAAAGAGATGTTTGCAAAAGAGCCTGTCCTAAAGCATCCTGACCCCGAACAGCCTTTCGTCATCCAAGCCGATGCCAGCGACATGGCAGTAGGGGCTGTGCTGCTCCAAAAGAATGGCCAAGGGAACCTACAACCTTGTGCTTACACCTCCCGAAAGCTCACCGACACAGAGAGGCGATGGGCGGCATGGAAGAAGGAAGCATTCGTGGTAAGATGGGCGCTGCTGACCTGGCGACACCTACTAGAGGGGGCCCAGAGACCGTTCGAAGTTTGGACTGATCACAAGAATCTGGAGGCCCTCAGAACCCCGCGGAAGTTGTCGCCCAGGCAAGTCCGCTGGGCGCAATGCTTCAATCGTTTCAACTTCAAGCTCAAGCATATCCCAGGGGGGAAGAATTTCCTGGCCGATGCACTCTCCCGGATGCCCCAATATAACAGTGAACGGGAGCAGGTAGTGAACGCCATCATCCCCTCTACCCAGGCTGTGGGCCAGGTGGTCACCAGACGGCAGCGGTGCAACCAGCAGGACCAACTTGAAAGTGATTTAACGACAAAACTAAAAACTGAAACAGAGGCGGACCCCTGGTTCCGAGACAATCAACACCTCCTGACAAAAAGGGATGACCTAGCATGGAAGGGGGCAAAGCTCTATGTCCCACAGACTCTACGCACCCTGATCCTTAAGAGGAGCCATGACGTTAAACCAGCAGGGCATTTCGGTTTCCTAAAGACTCTGCACTTAGTACGAAGACAGTTCTGGTGGCCCCACATGAGCAAGGTCGTAGAAAGTTATGTAAAAAGTTGTACCATTTGTGCCACAATGAAGACACGACCAGGATGCCCTCCTGGACTGTTGTAACCAGTAGCTGAACCGACCAGACCATGGGAGGAGATTGCGATGGACTTTATAGTAGAGCTACCAAGGAGTGGTGGAAATACAGTGATCTGGACTGTAATAGACTTATTCTCCAAACAGGCGCACTTTATTCCTTGCAGCGGGCTGCCCTCGGCCCGCCAGTTATGCAAACTATTCGTGAAACACATCTACCGCCTGCATGGAGTCCCCAGAAGAATCATCTCCGACTGAGGGGTCCAGTTCACCGCAAAATTCTGGAGGGAGTTCCTGCAATCTATAGGGTCATCCCAAGGCCTCAGCTTGGTGTCAATCAATGCTTTAACCGCCATTGATGGAAAGATTGCCCATAAACAGTGCTACCATGGGTTCGGCTCTGGTGTAGCCCATTTTTGAACTCCCTCCTTTCATAAAATTTTACCAATTCTATTAATGTTGCTCAATTCTATTAATTAATCTTGCTGACAAACAAGCAAAGTCCCAACCTTCCTTTATATAATTTCTTTCCAACACTTTGTGGGAAACAATAAATTTAAGAATATACTGTTGAGGCAGACCAATTTCTGATATTGGCTAAACTTCGAATATTAAAGTCCTAAAACTTGGGCCAAAGCTGAAGTTCCTCTTCCGTGCCGATAAAAGGTTGCTGGATTGACGAAGATATTTGACAAAGGTACTTATCGTAAAAGGGTAAATTGACCCAAAACAGATGCATCCTGTTACTCACTGTTTATTGCACCCCAAATGTCATGTATATTCCCAGATAAGAAATGCTGCTTCCTTTATTACCCTTGAGGCGTCTCCCAGTCCCTTATCTTCTTATGTTTTGTCTTGAGACACTGACCAGAGAACATGAATGTGTTAGTGGATGTTTATTATTTCCTCTCCTCTTTGATCCTTGTGGCCTGATGGAGGTTAGTTCCTACGTGTTAGATGTAACACTCCCTGATGTGCATATGCATTTGGATTGTATAAATGTTTGTCATGAAGGGCCCCTTGGGGTTCAGACTTTTTGGTTTGCCTTTGGGCTGTTTGAACCGTGCACAATAAACCTTTTCCTGCATTGAAGAGCTTGGCCTGGTCCCGTTTCTTTTCCTGCAACACTGTAAATAAAATAAAAATATAGAAATACAAATTTAAAATATAAATAAAGAAGGGAAATCCCAAAGAGTCTGACTTTGGGAATTCTTTGCAATCCTCCAACCAGAAATGATAATGACTGGGTCTCTTATTTTCTTCTTTGAAATGAAATAACATGTTAAACTGTATGTACTTTCTCTGTAGGGATTAATTAGGGAGTGCATATTTACATTGTCTCCTGTCTTTTCCCCTCCCTTGGATTGTATTTATTTTTCACATCTCTACACCATTCATCTCACATACTCTGGATGGTCTATAATAAAAAGATAAAAAGTGATATAAAGGCATAAATAAAAATGGAGATAAAATAGAATTAAGAATGTTAAAATTAAAATATTAAAAAGGCATAGGAATGGCCCTCATATCAGCAACCACTCACAGGGTTGAATCACACTCTTTGACCCCCATACCAATTGGGTCTTTAACACTCTTTTGGAAGGCCAGAAGAGTGAGGCTTCACCTCCTCTCTGGGGCTGATATTCCAAAGAGTGGGGGCAACCGCAGAAAAGGCTGCCATTTTGAATCCCACCAGTTGACATTCTTTTAACTGATGGGATCTGCAACATACCTTCCCTGCAGGACCAGGTGGCACAGGACAATGTGATTGGGATGAGACAGTTCCTCAGGTAACCCGATCCCATGCCATGAAGGACTTTAAAGGTGATAACAAAGACGTTGAATTGAACCTGGAAACAAATTGGCACCCAATGCAGCTCCTGTAGCAGAGGTGTTACATGCACAATTTAAGAGGCACCCAAAACTGCTTGCATTGCTCACTGTACCCAGCTGTAGCTTCCGAATACTCTTCAAGGGTAGCCCCAGGTAGAGTGCATTGCAGTAGTCCATATGGGAGATGATCAGGGTATGAGGGATTGAAAGAAAGACTTCTCAATCCAGGAAAGGGTGTAACTGATACACAACACCAAGTTGCACAACACCATGTTTATCTATGTACATGTGCCTACCTACCATGTGCCTATGCCTATCTATATATATGTGAATAGGGAAGCACAGGGTAAACTGCCTACTGTCTTGTGTGCTCTATTCTCTGTCACATGACCAGAAGAATGGCTTAGACTGGAGCAGTGTTACCAACCATTAGCATTTCCCATAGGAGAGATTTTTCAGGATTTCTATTTTTCTGTGCCCCCAGCTGGATCTCACCCAATGGTTGGAGATAAAGAAACAAAACAAAAAAGAGGATCCCAAAAGAGTAAAATAAAATTCTGTACCAAATGAGGTTTAACAACGAATAACTAGATTTCAATAAAATAATATTGTTATATAAGGCAAGAGAAGGAATACATATCGAGGAATATAGGTTATCGATGTCGTAAGAAATCAGACATTTCGTTTAGATGTCATTATTGTGATGCATGTTGTGTATTGTTTTACTTGTATTTGTATGTGTATATCTACAGTTGCAAGAAAAAGTATGAGACCCAGTCATTATCATTTCTGGTTGGAGGATTGCAAAGAATTCCCAAAGTCAGACTCTTTGGGATTTCCCTTCTTTATTTATCACATGATCTCTGGACACTGCAGCTGTCATAAATATGAGTCAGTTGCCAAGCCTCTGAATTTTGATCAAGTTGACCATGGGAATGCTGCAACAGTCATGTCACCTTTTTCAGTGCCGTTGTAACCTCGAACAGTCACTAAGTGAACTGTTATAAGTCAAGGACTACCTGTAATATACAGTTTGGTATATTGTTTAAACAGAATTCCAAACTCACGTTATGGTGTCCATTCTTGAAAAAAGAAGTTTCAAAGTTGAGATTGTGGTGTTTCCAAATTCCAGAAACTTGAATTTATTCCATCAAGTGCAGCTTCTTCCAGGTTAATGAACAGAAAATTTTTCCTACCGAAGTCTTGCTGTCAAAAGTCATGTCACGATTAACACACTTAATACTCTTTGTATGTTGTATATTGGGAGAATTATTATTTTGAGACTACAGTATAGGAGTCAGGGAAGTCAAGAGAATCTCACAGGAGAAGATAATGCTAAGCCATTTCTATAACAACAGAACTGATGAAAGTGAGCATTATGTTGCGACACCTCAGATAACAAAAATGTGTAATTTAATCCTATTAACTGATTAGAAGTATGCATTCCACATAACTTATCACCAGGAACAGCTTTTGAATATCATTAATCCTGAGCAATCTCTCTCTATAGTTTATAATGTTCTTGCATCATTAATCAAAATAGAACATGGTTTGGGGGGGGGAAATGGTCTCCACACTTCAAATAATCAAAAGGTGTTTTAGAAGTCATTTTTAACTTTTAAGAGGTGGATTCTTTAAAACAGCTATCAAAGTGTGGAAAAGCACATAGCTTTAATTAACAGCAAAAAGGTGCTAGGAATACAGGAAGTTCTGAATCACATCTTTCAAAATCCTATTCAAAGTCTATGGATGTACGTGGAACTGCTCTTAATCCCATGACTTGATAAGACTGCAGTCCACAACTTTATTTGGGGTTTTTATGCATAATAATCCAGACAATCTATAGATAATACCAGAGATGTAGAAAAAAATATTTTCAGCCCACATATTATAGGAATGGAATGGAATGGAATGGAATGGAATGGAATGGAATGGAATGGAATGGAATAGAATAGAATAGAATGGAATGGAATGGAATGGAATAGAATAGAATAGAATAGAATAGAATAGAATAGAATAGAATAGAATAGAATAGAATAGAATAGAATAGAATAGAATAGAATAGAATAGAATAGAATAGAATAGAATAGAATAGGAATAGAATAACAGAGTTGGAAGGGACCTTGGAGGTCTTCTAGTCCAACCCCCTGCTCAGGCAGGAAACTCAGACAAATGTTTGTCCAACATCTTCCTAAAAACTTCCAGTGTTGGAACATTCACAACTTCTGGAGGCAAGTTGTTCCACTGGTTAATTGTTCTAATTGTCAGGAAATTTCATCTTAGTTCTAGGTCAGTGATGGCTAACCTTTTTGCCATCACGTGCCAGGAGGGGGGGGGTGTCACACGTGCGCGTGCCCGGTGTCAGGGAGTTGATTGATCCCATCCTGGCTCTGGGATAATCGCACCCCGGTTTAGAGGTTTGGACCGTGGCTTCTCCTTGAAAGTATACATTAAGAAAATAAAACCCGAAGAAGTATTTCTAAGAAAACTCATTTTATTGTAAAAGTAAAATAAAGATAACTCTTGCTACCTAAATTCATGAGCTACCTAATTAATTGGCTACATCGTGGCAGCGTTCCTGCCGGACCTCTTGGCAGGAGAACAAAGGAGTAAGAAAACTAGAAAAGAATGTGAGGGGAGGCTGCGCAGTTAGCTTAGAGAGATAAGAACTTCTGAGCATCTACAGCAAGTGTAATAGTCCAGAAGATGAGAGCTCAGCTGGTAAATACAAGAACGCAGTGACACCCACACCCATAATTCTATGCGCCCCGCCCCTGTGCATGCGCCCCTGTGCATGCGTGTGCGACACCCCCCCGCTCCCGGCATTTGATGGCCCAGTAGACCCGTTTTTCTTTCTCACCTGGCTCCAGAGCCTCTCTGGGAGTCTGGGGAGGGCAAAAACAGCCTTCCCCCCACGGATGCCCTCTGGAGGCCGAAAATGGCCCATTTGCCAACTTCCGGTCCCACCATTTCTGGCCTCTGGAGGTCCTCCTAGGGGGTTGGGAAGGCTGTTTGCAAAGAGAAACAAACCATGTTTCTAGCTCCCTCTTAAGGAGATTGGCTACAGAGCTAACCAATCAGGACACAGTATGATGCAATACAGCAGTCTTAAAGCTATATTGATGGTTTATGTATTGCCAACCCAACAAGGTAGGTAATACTCATTTCCTAACATTCTCCCCTTTGGGTAGGTCAATATATAACCCCTTACATCCTTAAACCATACTTCTCACAACACGCTTTGTGCTTAACTGCACCTTGAGCCTTTGTGAAATGATTTGCAATATTATGTTCAGTCATGCAGTACTCCAACTGAATCAATTTACTTTGTATACACTGTCTAACATTTAAATATCGCAAATCAGTATGCTTAGACCATGTTCTCACAGCTAAATTAGTAGCCATATTAATTGCAGATTGATTGTCTTCGTAAACTATGAACGGATCATTCACATTTAATCCCAAATCCATTAACAATTGTTTATAATATACTAATTCAGTACACATCAAGGATAAACATGAAAACTCGGCTTCCATAGTTGACAAACTAATGTGCTTTTGCCTAATAGATTTCCATCCTATCAAAGCATTACCCAACATTACCACGATACCTGATAATAATAATAATAATAATAATAATAATAATAATAATAATTATTATTATTATTATTATTATTATTATTATTATTTTATTTCTATACCGCCCTTCTCCCGAAGGACTCAGGGCGGTGTACAGCCTATTAAAAGCACAAGACAAACATCAATTAAAATTATTAAAATTATTAAATAATTTCAGCTCAGTTTAAGACCCCAAAAATTTTAAACACCCGATTTAAAATTTTTACATTGATAACCCAGCCTGGCGGAACAACAGGGTCTTGAGGGCACAGCGAAATACCCGGAGGTCGGAGATCTTACGCATTTCTGGGGGCAATTCATTCCACAGGGCTGGGGCCCCCACAGAGAAGGCCCTCCCCCTGGGTGTCGCCAGCCGGCATAGCTTGGCCGACGGCACCCTGAGGAGACCCTCTCTGTGTGAGCGAACTGGCTGGTGGGAGGCTATTGGTGGCAGAAGGCGGTCTCGAAGGTACCCGGGTCCTATGCCATGGAGTGCTTTAAAGGTGGTAACCAACACCTTGAATCGCACCCGGAAGACCACTGGGAGCCAGTGCAGCTCGCGCAGGAGGGGTGTCACGTGGGCACAACGGGTTGCGCCCATAACCACCCGCACAGCCGCATTCTGGACCAGTTGGAGCCTCCAAGTGCTCTTCAAGGGGAGCCCCATGTAGAGAGCATTACAGTAGTCCAGCCAGGAGGTGACAAGGGCATGAGTGACTGTGCGCAAGGCGTCCCGATCCAGAAAGGGCTGCAACTGGCGAATCAGGGGGACCTGATAGAAGGGCCCCCTGGCCACGGCCGTCATATGCTCTTCTAAAGACAGCCGTGCGTCCAGGAGGACACCCAGATTGCGAGCCCTCTCTGTGGGGGCAAGGATTCACCCCCAATAGTCAGCGAGGGCACCAGCTGACTATATTGGGACACCAGAAGCCACAGCCACTCAGCCTTGGAAGGGTTGAGTCTGAGCCTGTTTCTCCCCATCCAAACCCGCACGGCCTCCAGGCAACGAGACATCACATCAAGGGCATCGTTGGGGTGGTCTGGGGTGGAAATGTATAGCTGGGTGTCATCAGCGTACAGATGACATTTCACCCCAAAACCACGGATGATCTCACCCAGCAGCTTCACATAAATGTTGAACAGAAGGGGCGAGAGGACCAACCCTTGCGGCACTCCCCATGCGAGGCGCCTCGAGGTCGACCTCTGCCCCCCTGCCAACACGAACTGCGAGCGGTCGGAGAGGAAGGAGGAGAACCACCGTAAAATGGTGCCCCCTATTCCTAACCCCCTCAACCGCTGCAGCATGATACCATGGTCGATGGTATCAAAAGCCGCTGAGAGATCTAATAGGACTAGGACAGAGGAACAACCCCTGTCCCGAGCCCTCCAGAGATCATCCACCAACGCGACCAATGCCGTTTCAGTGCTGTACCCCTGCCTGAAGCCTGACTGGTACGGGTCCAAATAGATAGCTTCATCCAGGTGCTGGGGAAGCTGTCATGCCACCACGCTCTCGACAACCTTCGCCACAAAACGAACGTTGGAGACCGGACGGTAGTTAGCTAATTCAGCCGGGTCCAGGGAAGGCTTCTTGAGGAGGGGCCTCACCACTGCCTCTTTCAAGGCGGCAGGGAAGGCACCCTCACTCAGAGAAGCGCTTGTAATTCCCTGGAGCCAGCCTCGTGTAACCTCCCAGGAGGCCAGTACCAACCAGGAGGGACACGAGTCCAATAAACACGTGGCGGCACTAATCTTACCCAGAACCCTGTCCACATCCTCGGGAGCCACAGGATCAAACTCCTCCCAGATAATATTCTCAAGACCTCCCCTCGTCTCCTCCCGTGGACTCATCCAGTCGGAGTCCAAGCCATCCCGAATCCGAGCGACTTTATCATGCAGGAATTGCACAAAATCCTCAGCACAACCCTGCAAGGGATCTTTCCGCACTCCCCCCGAAGAAGGGAGTGGGTCACCCTAAACAGAGCGGCTGGGCGGTTCTCTGCAGATGTGATAAGAGTGGAAAAACAGTTAGATTTCGCCGCTTTTATCGCCACTAGGTAGGTCTTGATATAAGACCTCACCTGTGTCCGGTCGGAAACGGATTGACTAGTCCTCCAAATGCTCTCTAGGCGTCTTTTCCGATGCTTCATCTCTCTCAGCTCCTCAGAGAACCAAGGAGCCAATTGAGATCGGCATCGGGTCAGAGGCCGCAAAGGCACGACGCGATCCAAAGCTCCGGTGGCCACACTCTCCCAGGCAGCCACCAGCTCTTCAGTCGAGTCATGTACCAGAGTCTCAGGAAATGGCCCAAGCTCCGTCAGGAACCTTTCGGGGTCCATCAGATGCCTGGGACGGAACCATCTGGTCGGTTCCGTCTCCCTGCGGCGGGGGAAAGCGGTAGGAAAGTCCAGGTGAAGGAGCGAATGATCTGTCCATGACAAGGGTTTAATATCTAGGTCCCCTCTACCAAGATCATTCAACCACTGACCAGAGACGAAAATCAAGTCCAGAGTGTGTCCCCCTATGTGAGTGGGGCCTTGAACTAACTGGGTCAGGTCCATAGCCGTCATGGAAGCCATGAACTCCTGAACCACCTCCGATGCCTCACCCGCAGATGGGAGGTTGAAATCCCCCATGACAATAAGTCTGGGGGTATCAACCGCCACCCCGGCAATAACGTCAAGCAGCTTGGGCAGGGTCGCCGCCACGTGGCAGGGAGCCAGGTACCGTAGTCAGCAAACCCATCTGCACCCCACAGCCCCACTTCACAAAAAGGGACTCACATCCAGCTATCTGAGGAACAGTGGTCTCCCTCGGACAAAGACTTTCCCTAATAATCACCGCCACTCCCCCACCCCTCCCCTGGGCCCTTGGCTGATGAAATGCACGGAAACCTGGTGGGCACATTTCAACGAGGGGGACCCCCCTCTTGGCCCAACCAGGTGTCCGTAATACCAGCCAGGTCCGCACCCCCCTCTAAAATAAGGTCACAAATGAAGGGGGCTTTATTAACAACTGACCTGGCATTACACAACATCAGCCGCGGACCCTGGGCCTGAGACTCTGTGCAACCCAGGACACAAGTTGCGCATTGGGGGCCGGAGTGCGCAATTGCTCATAAACAGCCTGTGCGCACCCCAATACATGATATGGCCCCCTGCGCCCATCATATCTGTCCCTCCCACTCATTATTTCAATTTCGTTGCCCTTCCTGTCGCCCCCCTGCTCCCCGGTTAAATTTATTTTCACAACCCCTCTGCTGCAGCCAATCGCCCCATCACCCCGCTCGGTGGGTATCTGGACCCCCCTAGGTCCACCTTTATAACCCCCTCCCATCCTCCCGGGTCCCCTTAAAATTTTCCTTAAAAATTTAGATAAAAAGCCCCTCAACCCCCTCTTCGCTGCATGCCATCTCTCGGGGTTCCAAAACCCGTCATAAAGATGGGCCCTCGATAACATGGAGGGCCAGGCCTGCGAGAGGAGGGAGTCTCGCAGCACGAAGAGCTCAGCCGGTGAATACATCCTACAATCTGTCTGGGGAAAATGAACGAGTCCAAGGATTCAATGGTGTTGATTAAAAAAGGTCCGGGAGAGAAAGTTCACCATTCCGGCATGGGTCAACCGGACTCCACTGTCCTCTCACGACAGTGGAGAGGAGTCTCAGGCTGCTGCCCCGGGGGAGCAGTGACCAGGCCACCCTCTCATGGTGGCTGGTAATGGCAGATCTTCTTCGGTGGCAGCTGCAACAAAAGTGGCTCCCTCAGTGCCCATGCCCAGGCTTAAACCTCTCCTCACAGCAAGGCGGTACAGATGACAGTAGTACTGATGGTATAGCTGGAGGCGGGGGTCAGCTGTAGTCATTTTAAGGGGTAATGAGTCCAGGCGCAGGAAGGGTCCAGTCAAGATAATGATGCTCCCAACCAACGCCCACAACTGGGCCGCGGTGGGAAGGGAGGGAGGGGGGAGACGGAACGGGGTGGTAGGCCAGTCCACGTCAAGGCCAGCTCTTCCCAACCCCTCCAGTCTCCCCAATCTCCCCCTGATCTTCTAATCCCCCCCTTGAATCCCAGGTCTTCAGAAGGGTCACCAACCAGGCAGCTCCAAGTCAGTCCGCCAGGACTCCCCCTTCCACAGATGTTGATTTACGAGTAGGTAGATCAGTTGCAAAACTTGCATCAGCATATGCTGTTAAAATTAGGTCACTACTAGGCTCCAAATATAACGAATAATAAATCATTTGCTTCAGATACCTAA
>WNWU01012487.1:36929-82254 GCA_012654045.1 Ptyas mucosa
TAAATGAACTTTTGCACGATATTCTAATTTTTCGAGTTTCACCTGTACAGTAGTTCTCAACTTATGATCACAATTGAGCCCCAAATTTATGCTGCTAAATGAGAAATTTGTTAAGTGAGTTTTGCCCCATTTTATGACTTTTCTTGCCACATTTGTTAAGTGAATTACTGCAGTTGTTAAATTAGTAACATGGTTGTTAAGTGAATCTGTCTTCCCCATTGACTTTACTTGTCAGAAGGTTGCAAAAGGGGATCACAGGACCCCGAGACACTGTGACCATCATAAATATGAGTCAGTTGTCAAGCATTCAAATGTAAAACACATGACCATGGGGATGCTGCAACGGTCATAAGTATGAAAAATGGTTGAGTCACTTTTTTCAGTGCCGTTGTAACTTTGAATGGTCACTAAGCTAACTGTCATAAGTCGAGGGTTACCTGCAATGTGCAGCCTTTCAGCTGTTGGCTGAGCAAAATTCCCAGTGTCTGTTACTATTGGCTATGGTGGCTGGATGTTTGGACACCTTACAAATCATTGTGGTCTACAAACCACGGGTGTATGTGTGTCATGGCATATTCCATGGAAGGCATCACCGTATTATGGTTCACTATAATTCAGATATCGAGACGTAGGTTTCTCCAGCATGCTGGCTGAGGAATTCTGGGCATTGAAGTCCACCAAAGTTGCCATGGTTGACAAATATGATCCATATGCAGAAGTCTGTTTCCTGGTCAAGTAACAGTTTCTAATGATTTTCAATAATAGCTGGACTAGGACTAAGAAACCTCTTGAACTCGGACTTCAATTCCTAGAATTCCCCAGTCAGCATGCTCACTAGGTGACTTTGTGCCACTCAGCCTCTGCCAGTCCAGCCTAATTCATAGACTGGCTGTTGCAGGGGAACATTGGAAGACCATCCAGCCTTGATGCTGAGCGAAGTTGGGCTATAAGGCTAACAAATAAGACCCCCATGAATAAATCAGACTGCAGTGTTTATGTGAGAAGCTGGGACTTACTTCAAAGTAGCATGATTAGGATTGTGCTGGGAATCCTATTTCTGATCTCAGTTTGATCGGCAAACTTAACCATTTTCTTTCTCAGGAACAATTCTTACATCTTTCAGCTGTGCAATAGGCAGGATTCCAACAGGTAAATAACGCTGTGTTTCCAAGCAGGCTCACACTTCATTGGTTGTTTTAAAACTGGTTTTCTGCAGTAATCAGCCAAGGTTGAATAAAATAACCTCTAAGCTTTACTATTTTAATTGTAAAATCTGAAGTGAATTTATTATCATAACCTTTCACAGCTTCAGGATTTATATAATTATACCTCAATATACACTCCTTCATGGATTACTGCCTTGTCGTGGCGAAGGGGCTTGCACAGTGCAATGAAGCTATGAGCTATGCCATGTAGGGCCACCCAAGACGGACAGGTCTTGGCAGAGAGCTCTGACAAAACGTGATCCACTGGAGAAGGAAATGACAACTCACTCCAGTATCTTTGCCATGAAAACCCCATGGACAGTACCAAAAGGCAAAAAGATATGACACTGGAAGATGAGTCCCTCAGGTCAGAAGGTGTCCAATATGCTACTGGGGAAGAGCAGAGGGCTAGTACTAGTAGTGCCAGAAAGAGTGAAGCGACTGGGCCAAAGCCGAAAGGATGCTCAGCTGTGGATGCATCTGGTGGTGAAAGGAAAGTCTGATGCTGTAAAGATCTATTCTCCATAGGAACCTGGAATGTAAGATCTATGAATCAAGGCAAGCTGGACGTGGTCAAACAAGAGATGACAAGACTGAACATCGACATCTTAGGAATCAGCGAACTAAAATGGACAGGAATGGGTGGATTTAATTCAGATGACCATCAGGTATACTACTGTGGGCAAGAATCCCTCAGAAGAAATGGAGTAGCCTTCATAGTCAATAAAAGAGTAGGAAAAGCAATACTGGGATACAATCCCCAAAATGACAGAATGATCTCAGTTCGAATCCAAGGCAAACCATTCAATATCACAGTAGTCAAAGTCTATGCCCCAACCACTGGTGCTGAAGAGGATGAAATTGACCGGTTCTATGAAGCCCTACAGCACCTTATAGAATTAACACAAAAAAATGATGTCCTTATCATCATGGGGGATTGGAATGCTAAAGTAGGAAGCCAAAAGTTAACTGGAATAACAGGCAAGTTTGGCCTTGGAGTACAAAATGAAGCAGGGCACAGGCTGATAGAATTTTGTCAAGGGAATACGATGGTCATAGCAAACACTCTTTTCCAACAACCCAAAAGATGACTCTACACATGGACATCACCAGACGGTCAACACAGAAATCAGATTGACTATGTGCTCTGCAGCCAAAGATGGAGAAGCTCTATACAGTTAGTAAAAACAAGACCAGGAGCTGACTGTGGCTCAGATCATGAGCTTCTCGTTGCAAAATTTAGGCTTAAATTGAAGAAAGTAGGGAAAAGCACTGGGCCACTCAGGTATGAACTAAATCATATCCCTGATGAATATACAGTAGAGGTGACAAATAGATTTAAGAAATTAGATCTGATAGACAGAGTGCCTGAAGAACTATGGATGGAGGTTCGCAACATTGTACAAGAGGTAGCAACTAAAACCATCCCAAAGAAAAAGAAATGCAAGAAAGCAAAATGGCTGTCTGAGGAAGCTTTGCAAAGAGCTGAGGAAAGAAGGGAAGCAAAAGGCGAGGGAGAAAGAGAAAGATACACCCAATTGAATGCAGAATTCCAGAGAATAGCTAGAAGAGATAAGAATGCCTTCTTAAATGAACAGTGCAAAGAAATAGAAGAAAACAATGGAATAGGAAGGACCAGAGATCTCTTCAAGAAAATTGGAGATATGAAGGGAATGTTTCATGCAAAGATGGGCATGATAAAGGACCAAAATGGCAGGGACCTAACAGAGGCAGAAGAGACATCCTAGAATGTGAAGCAGGGGTGAAATGCTCCTGGTTCGGACCGGCTCGGGCAAGTAGGTAGCAATGGTGCCCGGTGGTTCGGAGAACCGGTAGCAATGACAGCTGGAGGCTCCACCCACCCGCCCACCCGCCCCATTCCCCGGAGTCAGGGAATGCACCATTCCCCGACTCCAGCCTTGTCGCAGAGCCTCTGCTTGCTCGCCCTTCGCCACGTGGTGTATCCTACTGCTCACCTTTCTCCCGCGGCTGGCTGTCAGGGAAGGCAAGCAGCCAAAAGTTACCGGAGTCACTCACTCTCCTTCTTGAATGAGCTGCTCTGGTCCACGTGCTGGCTGCGCAAGCGCACACCATTTATTTAATTCACTCATCAGCAGCAGGTTGGGTGTGCGCTTGCGCAGCTGGCACGTGGACCAGAACGGCTCATTCAAGAAGGAGAGTGAGCGACTCCAGTAACTTTTGGCCGCTTGCCTTCCCTGACAGCCAGCCACGGGAGAAAGGTGAGCAGTAGGAGTCGGGGAATGGTGCATTCCCCAACTCCAGGGAATGGGGCAGGTGGGCAGAGCCACGGGAGAAAGGTAAGGACACGCTGGCAGAATAGAAATTTTAAACGTTTTCCTACCGGGTTCTGTGGGTGTGGCTTGGTGGGAGGGGGTCTTGTGACTGAGTGGGCGTGGCTGTGAGTGACATCGAATTGGCCACACCCACTCAGTCCAGGACACCCCACCACCAAGCCATGCCCACAGAACCAGTAGGGAAACATTTTAGATTTCACCCCTGATGTGAAGTCAAATGGGCCTTAGGAAATCTGAGCAACAACAAAGCTAATGGAGGTGACAGTATTCCAGCTGAGCTATTCAAAATCTTAAAAGACGATGCAGTAAAAGTGCTACACTCAATTTGCCAGCAAATCTGGAAAACTCAACAGTGGCCACAGGATTGGAAAAAGTCAGTTTACATTCCAATTCCAAAGAAAGGCAATGCCAAAGAATGTTCAAACTATCATACCATTGCACTCATTTCACATGCTAGTAAGGTTATGCTTAAAATCCGACAAGCTAGGCTCCAGCAGTATGTGGATCAAGAACTACCAGAAGTACAAGCAGGATTTCAAAGAGGCAGAGGAACTAGAGATCAAATTGCCAACATATGCTGGATCATGGAGAAAGCTAGAGAGTTCCAGAAAAACATCTACTTCTGCTTCATTGACTATGCTAAATGTTAAGTTGGGTGAATGAGGACGCAGCAAGCCAGGAGGTGTGTGACAACAGCTCTCTTTATTAGAGTGAGAATCCAGCAACAGACCTGGGGAAACAGCTCCCCTTATATACTTTGCAGCTGTGGTGGTCAGCCAATCAGCTGATGGTCAGTTAATTCAAACTTCCCGCCCAAACCTATATACATAACACTCCTCCCCTCCCAGAAGTCACTTGGCGTGGACATTAACATACATAGTCCCTCAGGTGACCAGGGCGTGTCCGCACCCTAGTTGACCTGCGCAGTTCAGTCGGAGGTGTGGCGTTGAGCGGGTCGGGGGAACTCCCTGTTTCTCCCTGCTCTGCCAATGGAACCTCTGAGAATTCTTTCTGGGCGGCGACTTCTTCGGCTGGTCGACCTTCCGCGATGGGGCGGCGCTGGATCTCTGGGTTGACAGCTAAGTCCTCCGCTTGACTCGGGCTTGAGTTAGTTCCGGAGTTCAGCTGGTAGTTAGGGAGCAGATCGACGGAAGGATCTTCTGTGTTGTCGGTTAAACGCTTCCGCAACTGATCAATGTGTCGGCACCAAATCCTCCCATCTCCCATGTCTACCCTATAAGACTTGGGTCCGGTTACCTCTGTAACTATCCCGTTTTCCCAGAGTGGGCCGTTCCCGTAATTCCTCATGAACACCAGTGTCCCTATTGTAAACTCCCTAAGCTTCCTCTCAGCTCCTCTGAAGTTGTCGGGGGAGTAGTTTGGGTGCAGTCTGTCTAGGACCCCTCGGAGCTTTCTCCCCATCAGGAGTTCCACCGGGCTCCGGCCTGTGGCAGTGCATGGTGTGGCGTGTTGTGCCGTTAAGAATTTGTCTATTCTCTCCTGCCAGTCCCCGGGATCCAGGCATGAGAGGGATTCCTTGGCCGTTCTCACAAATCTCTCCGCCAATCCATTACTAGCCAGATGAAACGAGGCAGAGAGTACATGTCTGAACCCTAGCTCTGCTAAGTACCCCTCAAACTGGGTGGCCGTGAACTGGGGCCCGTTGTCTGAGACTAGGGTGTCCAGTAGGCCGTGGGTGGCGAATAACTGTCTTAGCTCCCTAATGACTGTGTCGGTGGTAGTGGTTTTCATCAGTCTAATTTCCAACCACTTTGAGAAGGCATCCACGACTATCATGAATACCTGGCCATGGAATGGGCCAGCAAAATCTATATGGATCCTAGACCAGGGACCCTGGGGTTGCTCCCACTCCCCTACTGTTGCTGTCGGGGGGTCTGGCCTAGATTCTTGGCAGGGCTGACACTTCCCTACCCACTCAGTAATGTCCTTATCCATGAGAGGCCACCAGACATAGCTCCTAGCTAACCCCTTCATCCTTACAATCCCGGGGTGCCCCTCATGCAATAGATGCAACACTTTCACCCTTAGGCACAAGGGAACAATGACCCGATCACCCCACAATAGACAACCCCCTTGCATTGTTAGTTCACCTCTTTTGCTGGTGAAGTGTTTGAATTCCCCGCCCTCAGTCTTTTCCGGCCATCCCCTCGTGACCCAACTTGTGACTTTGTGAACCACGTGGTCCTTTGCTGAGGCCCTTGCTACCTCTGCCGAAGTGATGGGTCCCGAGTCCAAGACGTCAATCAGTAGAACTGGGACTCCAGGTGTAGGGTCTTCTATTTTGTCCGGTAATGGGCAACGGCTGAGGGCATCGGCGTTGCCCATGTTCACCCCTGGTCGATGTACCAGGTGATATGAGTAGGCTGCCAGGAAGATGGCCCAGCGTGTCATCCTGGGAGACAGGGTTGCCGGTGTGGGTTGGTCTTCCGCTATGAGACCCAGAAGGGGGCGATGGTCTGTGATGAGGTCGAAGTCTCTGCCGAACAAGTATTCGTGGAACTTCTTGACTCCTGAGACGGCTGCCAGGGCCTCCTTGTCAAGTTGACTATAGTTCCTTTCGGCGCTTGAAAGAGTCCGTGAGTAGTAGGCAATGGGTGCCTCTAGACCGTTTGGTAGTCTATGGCTCAGTACGGCACCCACGCTGAATGGGGAAGCGTCACAGACTAGAACAAGGGGAAGCGTAGAGTTATACTGTATCAAGAAACTTTTGGCCGACAGTAACTTTTTTACAGCTGCAAACGCGGTGTCCTCCGTCTTCCCCCACACCCATTTGGACTTCTTGGCCAACAGTCTGTGCAGGGGCTCCGCTACTGTTGCTTTGTCTTTTAGGAAGATTGCATAGAAATTTAACAGTCCCAGGAACGCTTGTAGTTCCGCCTTGTCTTTGGGGGTAGGTGCTTCTTGTATGGCTCTAATCTTGGTCTCTGGGGGGTGTATGCCGGTTCCATCCACCTGGTACCCCAAGAATTCTACAGAAGGGACTGCAATCATGCACTTGTTGCGTTTGACCCTGAGTCCTGCACTTCTGAACTTCCCTAGAACTTGTCTCAGTCTCTCCCCCAGCTGGCTCTTGTCTTCTGCGGTGACGAGTACATCGTCGAAATAGGGAACTACCCCAGGGACCCCTTGTAGTAGCCTTTCCATGGTGCTCTGGAACAGTCCTGGGGCTATGCTGACTCCGAATTGGAGTCTTGTACACTTAAAGGCACCTCTATGTGTAACTATAGTCTGTGCTTCTGCATTCGCGCCATCTACCGGCAGCTGCTGGTACACCTGTGCAAGATCTAGTTTAGCGAATATCTTGCCGGGGCCCAGGGAATGCAGCAGATGGTGCAAGATCGGAACCGGGTAAGCGCTCTGTTGGAGAGCCTTATTGATCGTACACTTATAGTCAGCGCAGATGCGCACAGACCCATCAGGTTTAACGGGGGTCACTATTGGGGTCTCCCACCGTGCGTGATCGACTGGCACCAACACCCCTTGTTTAATCAGTTTTTCCAATTCCAAGTCTATCTTGGGCTTTAGGGCGAATGGGACCCTCCTGGGCTTCAACCGGATGGGGGCAATATTGGGGTCGAGGTTGAACGAGATAGGGGTCCCCACATACTTGCCAAGCCGCTCGTCGAACACGTCCTGGAACTCCTGCATCAGGTCGTCCTTCAGAGTGCTTCGCACGTTTCTGACTCCTGTGAATCCCATCCCCAGGGCTCTGAACCAGTCCATGCCCAGGAGGCTTGGGAGCTTTCCGCTGACCACGGTGAGGGGCAGCTTCTCCCAGAATTCCCCGTACTCCACCTGGAACTCGCCGATTCCTTCCACGGGGATGCGGTTCCCCTGGTAATCGCGCAGTCCCAGCTGCTGGTGCGTAGTTGCCGTCTCTGGATGCTGGAGACGGCCTTCTTTAGCTTGTCCCAGGACATGATGGTAATTGGGGATCCGGTGTCGATCTCCATTATGCACTCATGCCCCTCGATGTCGACCGTCGTGTAGGTCTTCTCCCCGGGGGATGTGCAGGTCTGGCCGATTTGAATGGTGCAGGCCTCGAGATCTTCGGATTTTGTGCTCTTCCTGTAGCCGCCCTTCGGATTGGTTCTCGCTCGCTGCACCGTCTCTGATTGGCTAGCGTTGGTTCACGGTCTGTAATGGGGTTTCTGCTTGGCTCTGCAGACTCTAGTGATGTGCCCCTTCCACTCGCATTGCCGGTAAATGGTGTCTCAGAACTTGCAGGTCTGACGCGGATGGGGTCCCCCACAACTCGCACAGGCATCTCGGTTGTCTCGCCGGTCCTGTTCGGTCCGGCAGACCTCCTCGTCCAACTCTTCCTCGCTCCCCGTGCATACGGTTTCCTGGTGAACTGGGGCTGACTTCTGTGCCATTCTGTTCTGCGTCGTCCCTTGTGGTCTCTCGGCTGCCTTGGAGGAGGATTCATGAACCCTCGCCTCATCCAGTGCGATGTGTAGTGTGAGATTTGTCTTTGCGAGCAACCGTCTCTGCAAGCGAATATCTCTCACTCCGCAGATTAGTTGCTCTAGCAGCATCTCATCAAGGTCTCGGTACTCACACTGGTTTGCGGCCTTGCGCAGGGCAGCGACGTACTCGCTGATCGATTCTCCTGCCTGCTGCACTCGTTGCCAGAACTCGTACCGCTGGACGTATTTCGATGGTGTTGGGGCGTAGTGGTCCTTCAGCAGCGTTTGGAGGGTTTGCCACGAGATGGTATGGACCGAGTTCGGTTCCGATAAGGCTTTAGCCATATCGAACACCTTGGGTCCACAATGGCTCAGGAACAGGGCTTTCTTCCTTACGTCGGGTAGCCCCTGTAGATCGCTAGCCACCAGGAAGCATTCGAAGCGGGACATGTAGGAGCCCCACTTCTCCTCCGCGGGGTTGAAAGGTGCTGGCGGTACGTTGGCAGACATCATCAGTAGATTCTCCAGGTACTCCGCTCGCTCGCCTGGCTGGATTCGGGGTTGCCGCTCTCTCGTCGGTTCATGACTTCAGCTTTTTCCGTGGCTTCTGGCCTCAAAATCCCATCCTCGTCACCAATGTTAAGTTGGGTGAATGAGGACGCAGCAAGCCAGGAGGTGTGTGACAACAGCTCTCTTTATTAGAGTGAGAATCCAGCAACTGACCTGGGGAAACAGCTCCCCTTATATACCTTGCAGCTGTGGTGGTCAGCCAATCAGCTGATAGTCAGTTAATTCAAACTTCCCGCCCAAACCTATATACATAACACTAAAGCCTTTGATTGTGTGGATCACAACAAATTGTGGCAAGTTCTTAAAGAGATGGGAGTACCAGACCATCTTATATGTCTCTTGAGAAACCTATATGCGGGTCAAGAAGCAACAGTGATAACTGGACACGGAACCACTGATTGGTTCAAAATTGGGAAAGGAGTCCGGCAACGCTGTATACTTTCACCCTGCCTATTTAACTTATATGCAGAGCATATCATGAGGAAGGTGGGGCTAGATGAATCAAAAGTTGGAATTAAGATTGCCGGGAGAAATATCAACAACCTCAGATATGCAGATGATATCACTTTAATGGCAGAAAGTGAAGAGGAAGTAAAGAGCCTCTTGATGCAGGTGACACACACTTTAAATACTTTATTACTGTCATCGACCAGATTCTTGATGCAGGTGAAAAAGGAACGTGCAAATGTTGGCTTGAAACTCAACATTAAGAAAACTAAGATCATGGCATCCGGCCCTCTCAATTCCTGGCAAATAGATGGGGAAGAAATGGAGGTAGTGACAGATTTTATTTTCCTGGGCTCCAAGATCACTGCAGATGGGGACTGCAGCCAAGAAATTAAAAGACGCTTGCTCCTGGGGAGGAAAGCTATGGCAAATCTAGACAGCATACTAAAAAGCACAGACATCACCCTGCCAACAAAAGTGCGTATAGACAAGGCTATGGTTTTCCCAGTTGCAATGTATGGCTGTGAACGTTGGACCATAAGAAAGACTGAGCGCCAAAGAATTGAGGCCTTTGAACTATGGTGCTGGAGAAGACTCCTGCGAGTCCCTTGGACTGCAAGGTGATCAAACTGGTCAGTCCTAGAGGAGATCAACTGACTGTTCTTTAGAAGGCCAGGTCCTGAAGATGAAAGTCAAATACTTTGGCCACTTAATGAGAAGGAAGGACTCACTGGAGAAGTGCCTAATGCTGGGAATGATTGAGGGCAAAAGGAGAAGGGGACGACAGAGAACGAGGTGGCTGGATGGAGTTACTGAAGCAGTTGTCGTGAGCTTAAATGGACTCCAGAGGATGGTAGAGGACAGGAAAGCCTGGAGGAACGTTGTCCATGGGGTCACGATAGGTCAGACCAGTGGTGGGATTCAGCCAGTTCACACCACTTCGGGAGAATGGGTTGTTAACAACAACCAGTTTGCAGTTTGGCAAACTGGTTGTTGGAAGAAATCATTAGGGCAGAGAACCGGTTGTTAAATTACTTGAATCCCACCACTGGGTCAGACACAACTTCGCAACTAACAACAACAACCTCAATATACAGGTATACATATATCTTTTATTTTATTATCAGGGATAATTCTCTGGTTCCTGAATTCTGTTGGACTGTAAGACTTTGAAATCATTCATAACTACTTCATATTTGGTAATAAAATGTATCTGCAAACCAACAGCACAGTCATGTGCTGACATAGAGCTCCTGAATATGCCAAAATTTGTTACTTGGAAAAGATGCTACCAGACTTATTCTGATTTTTAGTTTCGGTGTAGACAATCTCTCAATTATTCTTAACAATTTCATAAATGATTTCCTTTCTCCGGTTCAGGAGTTTTCTGAACCAACACTTCTCCATCATACAGTTAGTCCTTGACTTACGACCACAATTGAGTCCAAACTTTCTGTTGTTAAGTGAGACCTTTGTTAGGTGAGTTTTGCCCCCATTTTACGACCTTTCTTGCTCAAGTTGTTAAGTGAATCACTGCAGTTGATAAGTCAGTAACCTGGTTGTTAAATGAATCTGATTCCCCGATTGACTTTGCTTGTCAAGAGGTTGCAAAAGGGGATCACATGACCTTGGGACACAGCAACGGTCATAAGTATGAACCAGTTGCCAAGCATCTGAATTTTGATCACATGATCATGGGGATGCTGTAAAGGTTGTAACTGTGAAAAACTGTCATAAATCACTTTTTTTTAGAATTTTTTTTATTTTTATTTCTTATACACATAATGTACAGTAAATGTACATTCTCTTATACATAATTGGTCATACATATACATATTTTTCTTAAAGAAAGCATAGAAATAAGGCATTTTAATTACATTAGGGGTTGCTCTTCTACCCTTTCTTTTCCCTCATTTCACAACAAACCTTCTTCTTCTTTCTTTCCCTTCCCTTCCTCCTCCCCTTCCTCTTTCCTACTTCCCCTTCCTTTCCCCCACTCCTCCCCTCTTTTCCCCCTTTCTCACCTTCTTTCCTACTCTTGTCCCCTTTCCTTTCTTCCTCTCCTTTCCCCTTTCTTCCATTCCTCTCTCTCCCTCTCCTCTTCTTACCCTCTACTCCTCTCTCCTTTCGTTCTCCTTTGTTATGGAATATTTTCCCTGTTTGGTATCCGAACAACTCCAATATTCTACTGTACTTTCTTTTCAATTTCTTTTCAATTTTACCCAATCTGTCACTTTTATCATCATAATTATACATTTATACTTATAATCTTCTTTCTTTTCCCCCTCCCACCCTATTCTATTTCTTTTTTATCCTCTCCCTCATTTAACTTTCTATTATCTATATCATTTATCTATCATCTTTTATTCATATTTCTTTTCTAACCATACATAAAATCTTCCCCATGTCTTGAAATACACCGATTCCTCTTTATCTTTTATTCTTAGAGTTAATCTATTCATTTCTGCACAGTCTAAAATCTTTTTTATTACTTCACCTTCTGACGGGATTTTTTCTGTCTTCCAATTTTGCGCAAATACAATTCTTGCTGCTGTTATTATATGTATAATTAAATACACATCTTCTTTACTGTATCTCTCTGGCAGAATACCCAACTAAAAAAACTCTGGTTTTAATTCTATAGGTTTATGTAACATTTCCTCCAACCATGTCTGTATTCTGAACCAATAATTTTTTGCTTCTGTACTTGACCACCACATATGATAATATGATCCCGGCAAATGCGAACATTTCCAACACTTGGCTGATTTATCCTTAAACATTTTTGCTAATCTTTCTGGTGGCATATGCCATCTGTAAAACATTTTATATAGATTTTCTTTATATGCAGTTGCCATTGTCAATTTATAATTCCTTTCCCATAGTTGTTGCCATTTCTCTAATTCTATTGCATAACCAAAGTTTTTCGCCCATGTTATCATTGTCTCTTTTACTTCTTCAACTTCTAATCTAATTTGCAACAAGTAATTATACAATCTTTTAATCATTTTTTCATCCTTTCCAGTCATTATTTGATCCAACTCTGAATGCCCCAAATTGAAACCATATTATTTCAAATCTTTATCATATCTTGATTGTATCTGCAGCCGTGTATATCAATCAGTCTCAATCCCTTGTTTTTCTAAATCTTCTTTCTGTTTTAGTTCTCCCTTCTCTGTTAAAATGTCCTTGTATCTTAAAATATTGTCCATATTAATCATATTTGGATGTGTCAACACTTCTACTGTTGAAAGCCACATTGATATTTCCATATAATGTTTTGTTCTGTCCCCGTCTCCCACACGCACAAACATCCACCCCAAAGGGTTAAATAATTGTTCCAAAACAGTCAAAGGTTCATTATCAAAACTTGGCAGCAACACAGCAGCTGCCTGCCAAGAGCTTTTACTCCAAGAAGGAGGGGTTGTTCCTCCACCAGATAACACAAAAATACAGACAGTTTGAAGTAGTCCAGTAACAGAAATCCACAACAGATGAGGCTTTGTTCGTCCAAAAGTGCAAGTGACTCGCCAGAGTTTTTGCTTTGTCCGTCACAGAGCTGGAATGGCCATCACCCTCCCTTATATAGCCTGTGGGGTGTGGTCCAGTGACTCAGCTCAATCTCTGGCACGCCTCCTCATCTGCTGTGACCGTTTAGCACGCCGACGCTGGTGTGGATCCAGCCACAACTTGTCTCCCTCATCACTCTCCAACAGATCCTGGCCAATCTCCTCTCCCTCGGCCGACACCTGAGGAATTGCCAGAGAGGAGGGGCCGGGAGAGGGAGGCCTGGCCAGCTCCTCTCCTTCATGTTCGGAGCCTTCTTCCTCCAATACGATGGGCTCGGGGGTCAGAGCCACAACACTATCCCCCACCGCAGGGCCCTTCCCCCGGGACTGCCGGTTGGGATGAGGTCGGGACGGGAACCGGTCGTGGAAGGCCTGCACCAGGTCGGGGGCCCGAACGGCAGAAGCGTCCACCCAGGTGAAATCCTCGGGCCCGTACCCCTTCCAGGCGATGAGGTATTGGAAGCACCCTTTCAACCAATGGGAGTCCCGGATGCTGTTCACCTCGTATGCCACGGAGTCGTCCTCGTTGGCCGTGGCAGGGGGAGCAGGTGCCGACGGGCATTGGAGGCGACACAGCGGGGCCTCAGGGACCAGGAGGGACTGATGGAAAACAGGGTGGAGCCGCATGGAGCATGGCAGAGTCAACCGGTAGGCCACCGGGTTGATAACCGCCTCGATGGGGAAGGGACCGATAAAGCGGTGGTCCAGTTTCTTCACCGGCCGGTCCATGGGAAGGTGTTTTGTGGACAGCCACACCCGATCCCCAACTTCCAGCGGTGGCGTAGCCCGTCGTGAGCGGTCGGCGAGCCGTTTGTAATCCTCCTTCATCTGGATCAGCTGCCGCTGCACCAGTTGCTGCACGGCCTGCAGTTCCGAGAGGAAGTCCCGGGTCTCGGGAACAGGGGAATCCGGAATCGCCAAAGGGAAGAGCCGGGGATGGTAGCCGACATTGGCATGGAACGGGGTCATCTGGGTGGAGGTGTGCTGGGAGTTGTTGAAGGCGAACTCCGCCAGGGGAAGGTACTCGGCCCAGTTGTCCTGCTGCTGGTTGACAAAACAGCGGAGGTACTGTTCCAGGATGCCGATGACCTTCTCCGTGCCCCCGTCCGTCTCCGGATGGTGCGACGACGACAGGCACACCTGCACCTCCAACGCGGCCATCAGGCTTTTCCAGAAGCGGGCCGTGAACTGGGCCCCGCGGTCCGACACCACCCGGTCCGGCAGGCCGTGGAGGCGGAAGATGTGCTGCAGGAACAGACGTGCTGTGGTGCGGGCCGACGGCAGACCGTGGCACGGGATGAAATGTGCCATCTTCGTGAGCATGTCCACCACCACGAGGACGGTCGTGAACGTGGCGGACAGCGGCAGGTCTGTCAGGAAGTCCATGGAGATGGCTCCCCACGGTCTCTCTGGTGTTGGCAGCGGCTGGAGGAGCCCAGGACGTGGGCCGGACGCGGCTTTGGCCTGTCGGCACGGCACACAGGACGTCACGTACGCGTGCACATCGTGCCGTACCCGAGGCCACCAAAAAGTCCGCGTCACCAGGTTTAAAGTCTTAAAGAAACCGAAGTGCCCTGCCGTGGGGTTGTCATGGCACTGGTTCATGACGAGGGCTTGGAGAGGACTCGTGGGCACGTACAGCCGGCCCCGGTGCTTCAGCAAGCCCTCCTCCAAGGTCCATGGGGATGCGGGGCCGACGTCCACTTTCCGCTGCTGCGACCAGTCATCCCGGCACTGCGCTTCCAGCACCTGAGCCCGCAAGTCCACCGGTTCCTGGACCGCGGCCAAGGATTCCACTGGCAGCACCGTCCGGGGGGAAAGGGAGTCCTTGGGGCAAAAGTATTCCGGCTTGTGGGATAGGGCATCCGCCCTCTGATTGAGGCTGCTCGGAATGTATGTGACTCAGAAGTTGAACCGGGCAAAAAACAGCGACCACCGGATCTGCCACTGGTTCAACTTTCTGGCCGTGGTGAGGTGCTCCAGGTTCCGATGGTCCGTCCGCACCTCCACCTGGTATCGGGCCCCCTCGAGGTGATGCCGCCAAGCCTCAAACACGGCCTTGATAGCCAGCAACTCCTTTTCCCAAATGGTATAGTTCCGCTCGGCAGGGTTGAGCTTCCTGGAGTAGTAGGCGCAGGGAAAAAGAGTGCCGCCATCCACCAGGGCCTGTAGCAGCACCACCCCAAGCGCTACATTGGACGCGTCCGTCTCGACCACGAATGGACGGTGTGGATTGGGGTGCTTCAGGACTGGCTCCATGACAAAAGCCCGCTTGAGGATCTCGAAGGCCTGCTGCTGTGGGGGCCCCCACCGGAACGGGACCTTCTTCCGTAGGAGCTGGGTCAGCGGCAAGGTCGGGGTGGCAAAGCCTGGGATGAAGGTCCGGTAGTAGTTGGCGAACCCCAGCAGGCGCTGGACGTCCTTCACCCGATGTGGGGGTTCCCAACTGCACAAGGCCTCCACCTTGCGCGGGTCCATAGCGATGCCCTCGGGGGTGATGATGTGCCCGAGGAACTCTATGGAAGTCTGGAAGAAGTAACATTTCTCCAACTTTGCAGAGAGTTGGTGCTCCCGCAGGCGCTGCAGGACCTGGCGGACATGCTAGAGGTGGCTTTCCTGGGTCCGGGAATAGATCAAAATGTCATCCAGGTAGATCACCACGAACCGGTCCAGCATGTCCCAGAACACGTCGTTCATCAAGTGCTGGAAGACTGAGGGGGCGTTGGTCAACCCGAACGGCATGACGGTGTACTCAAAGTGGCCGTACCGGGTGTCAAACGCCATCTTCCACTCGTCCCCCTCTCGCACGCGCACCAGGTTGTAGGCCCCTCGGAGATCGAGCTTGGTGAAGATCGAGGCCTCCCGCAACCTCTCCATCAGCTCCGGGATCAGCGGCAGGGGGTAGCGATTCCGTACTGTGATGGCATTCAGGCGCTGGTAGTCGCAGCACAGGCGTAAGTCCCCCGTCTTCTTCTTCACGAAGAGGACCGGGGCCGAGAGAGGGGAGGTCGAAGGCTGGATGAACCCTCGGGCCAGGTTTTTGTCCAAAAAGTCCCGCAGGGCAGCCAACTCAGGCTCCGACATCGAATACAGACGTCCCGAAGGCAGGGGCGCGTTGGGCAGCAGGTCCACTGGTCAATCGTAGGGTCAGTGCGGGGGTAAGTGGTCCGCCTCCTTCTCGCTGAACACGTCGGCAAAAGGTGTCAGCTCCGGAGGCAAGGAGACGGCCGGGGTGGAGACGTCCTGGCCGGCACAGGTGTGGCGGAGGTGTTCGACGCACTGCAGGCTCAGGAACGAGATGGCGTTCCTCAACCAGGCCACCTGTGGGTCGTGGGCCCGAAGCCAGGCCATCCCCAAGACCACTGGGAAATGGAGGTCTGCTGTCATGTAGAACTGGATCGCCTCCTCGTGCGTCCCAATGGCAAGGCGCAAGGGCTGAGTAGCAAACTTGATGGGCCCCGCCATGAGTTCCCACCCATTGATGGTCTCGACCCTCAACGGAGGGTCCACCGGAACCAAGGGGACCTTATAATGGGCCACAAAGGCCTGGTCCATAAAGTTCGTCGTGGCCCCCAATCCACCAGCGCATGCTCCTGGAGCCCCTCCGACCGGTTGGCCAACAAAACCTGGGTGTCCAGAATCAAGTGCCGGAACAGGCTTGGGCGCCCCACTCCGCTTCCTGGGGCACGAGGCGGCAAAATGTCCAGCCTCGCCGCAATAGAGACACAGTCCCTCTTGGTGTCTCCGCATCCGCTCCTGGGCCGTCAGGTGAGGTCTGGCTGCTCCGAGCTCCATGGGCTCCTCAGCCATCGCCACAAAATGCAGGATGGTCCGGGGCACTGTTGGTGCAGGATGCGGGGGTGCAGGAGCTGCCGGTGGTTCCTGAAGGACGAGGCTGTTGCCGTAGGAGGCGGGCGTCGATCCGCAGGCACTGGGTCACCAGCGCGTCGAGGGTCGGAGGCACCTCCACCCAAACCAGCTCGTCCTGCAGCTCGTCCGAGAGGCCGTCCTGGAAGGCGTCCATGAGCGCCGCCTCATTCCAGGCAGAGTCCTGGCCGAGAAGTCGGAACTCCGCAATATAGTCCTGCAGGGGGCGCTTCCCTTGGCGGAGGTCCTTGATGCGCCTCGCTGCTGTCTGAACCCAGTGGGGGTCCTCATACATCACACGCAGGTGTTGCAAAAAGCCCTGATAGTCCAGAAGCAAGGGGCTATTTTGCAGCAACAGGGGCGTGGCCCATTGGGCAGCAGAGCCGGAAAGGAAGCTGATCGTGAATGCCACCTGAGCCTGGTCATCCGGAAAATCCTCCGGCCTCATTGCCATGAAGAGTTGGCATTGTCCCAGGAAGGCCGGGAACATCTCCGTCTGCCCAGAAAACCTCTCTGGCACATTCACTGGGCATCGTGAACAGGGAGGAGGAGGAGGGAGAGCTGCAGGAGCATCCCCCAAAGCAAGTTGGGCAGTTAACTGTGCCACTTGCTGCTGCAGGAGCTGATTGGCATCTTGCAGCTGCTGTAACTGCTGCTGCAGCTGTTGGTCCATCGTGGTTAAACGATGGTTTACGTTTCAGGTGACGGACAAGATATTCTGTCCCCGTCTCCCACACGCACAAACACCCACCCCAAAGGGTTAAATAATTGTTCCAAAACAGTCAAAGGTTCGTTATCAAAACTTGGCAGCAACACAGCAGCTGCCTGCCAAGAGCTTTTACTCCAAGAAGGAGGGGTTGTTCCTCCACCAGATAACACAAAAATACAGACAGTTTGAAGTAGTCCAGTAACAGAAATCCACAACAGATGAGGCTTTGTTCGTCCAAAAGTGCAAGTGACTCGCCAGAGTTTTTGCTTTGTCCGTCACAGAGCTGGAATGGCCATCACCCTCCCTTATATAGCCTGTGGGGTGTGGTCCAGTGACTCAGCTCAATCTCTGGCACGCCTCCCCATCTGCTGTGACCGTTTAGCACGCCGACGCTGGTGTGGATCCAGCCACAACTTGTCTCCCTCATCACTCTCCAACAGATCCTGGCTGTTCTGTCCCCGTCCTCCACACACACAAATCCACACAAACGAGGGTTAAAGGACTAGCACACACACGGAAGGTTCGTTATCACGGCTTGGCAGCCCTATGTAAACCGGCTGCCAAGTTTTTTACTAAACAAGGGGGGGGGATTCCTCCACCAGATAACAAAACACATACACACCAGTTGAGGGAAATACAATTCAAAAGTCCAATCTTTCCAGCCGGCTGATGCTTAGCTCCAAGGACTAGCCAGGGTAAAACTTTGTCCGTCACAGAATTCCAACTGCTACCCCACTCCTTCATATAACCTGTGGGGTGTGGTCCTGTGACTCAGCTAATCCCTGGCACGCTTCCTCATTTGTTGGGCTCTCTTATCACGCCGGCGCTGACATGGGTCCAGCCACCTCTGGCCTTCCTCATTATCCTCCGACTGATCGGAGACACCTGGCTCCTGACTCATCTCCTCTTCTTCAGCCGGCAGCTGAGGAATTGCCAGGGAGGAGGGGCCAGGGGGAGAAATAGGCCTGGCTGGCTCCTCTCCCTCCTGTTCGGAGCCTTCTTCCTCCGATACAATGGGCTCGGGGGTCGGAGCCACAACACTGGCCAATCTCCTCTCCCTCGGCCGACACCTGAGGAATTGCCAGAGAGGAGGGGCCGGGAGAGGGAGGCCTGGCCGGCTCCTCTCCTTCATGTTCGGAGCCTTCTTCCTCCGATACGATGGGCTCGGGGGTCGGAGCCACAACATGTTTTTCTTTTACTCTCTCCCATACTGCTAACAAGCCATTCCTTACACAATGTCTCTGGAAGTATCCATGTATCCTAGTTTTCCCGTACCATAAGAAAGCATGCCAACCTAGTTGTAAATCGTGTCCTTCCAAAGTCAATAGTCTTGTATTTCTCAATAAAATCCATTCTTTAATCCAAGTTAACATCGCCACTTGGTGATACAATTCCCAGTTTGGTAGACCAAATCCTCCTCTAGTTCTAGAATTTTGAAGCAGTTTAAGATTAATTCTTGCTTTTTCCCCTTGCCATATATATTTCCACATCATTTTATTCAGACTCTCAAAGTATTTTTTCTCCAATTTTATCGGAATTGTTTGGGAAAAAAACCCAACAGTCTTGGTAATACATTCATTTTGATTAGTGCTATTCTTCCCATTGATGATATGTGTAAATTTTTCAATTTTTCCAAGTCTGTTCCAATTTGATTTCTCAGTTTATAATAATTATCTTCCTTCACTGTAATACATCTTGAGGCTAATTGGATGCCCAGGTATTTCACTTTCTTCACTATTTGGATATCTAACTTCTCCATTAGTTGCTTCTTTTGGTTTTCTCTCATATTTTTAACTATAATTTTTGTTTTATCTTTATTTATTTTCAATCCAGCTACTTCTCCATATTCTTCTATTTGCTCAATTAGCTTTGGGCCCATTATCAATTTCCTTTCTTTTTCCTTCTTCATCTTGTATACCGCCATCTTCCTGGTTTATTTGCATTTTCAAAGAAATTTTGCTTTGTTGATTTTATTTTCCTTGCCAGGTCTTCATTTTCTATTAAGTTCAATTTATGTTTTTTCAAGTCCATTAGGTTTTTAATTTTTTTGTCTTGTGGATTTTTTTTGCAATTCTTTATCTAATTTCTTATATTCCTCCTCCAACTTCTTTTGAGTTTGTCTATTCCAGTGATGGCTAACCTTTTTGCCATCGCATGCCAGGAGGGGGGGCGGGGGAGGTTCACGCACGCACATGCCCACACCCATATTTCTATGTGCCCCACCCCCATGCATGCGCATGCAACCCCCCCTCCTGGCACGCGATGGCCCCATAGGCCCGTTTTTCTTTCTCACCTGGCTCCAGATCCTCTCTATGAGTCTAGGGAGGGTGAAAACAGCCTTCCCCACCCCCTTGGAGGCCCTCCGGAGGCCAGAAACGGCCTGTTTCCCAACTTCCGGTTGGACAGGAAGTGACATTTTTGCTGTCGCCAGCCTCCAGAGCCTCCTCTAATATATGCTTTCATTGTATCCCATACATTCTGAAGTGAAGTATCTTCCTTTTTATTTATTTTAAAGAAAAACTCAAGTTCTTCTTCCATAAATAGTTGAAATTCTTTTTCATTTAAGATTGCTTGATTCAAAGTCCATCTATACTTTTTCTTTTGTCCTTTCCATGTCATTGTAATTGGATTATGGTCCGCCCAAAGATTTGAGTCAATATTTATTTCTAAATATTGTAAGTATATTGTCTAATAAATCTGTTGACATCCATATCATATCTATCCTGGACCATGACAAATGTATATTTGAATAAAAAGTGTATTGTTTTTCTTTCAAGTGTCTGTTTCTCCATACATCTTGTATACTTAATTCCTCTATCATTGTGAAGAAAGTCTTCGGAAGAGTTTTTCTGGGTTTCTTATTCGTTTTCATCGTTTTATAGTCCAAATCAACATCAATTACTGCATTAAAGTCACCCATTATGCATATATTTTCATATTCCAATTCTGATATTTTTCTGTGTAGTTTCCCATAAAATTCCTTCTGTTTGTCATTTGGTGCGTATAACGCTACTAAAAGTATTTGTTTAAAGTTCATTCTTACTTCCACCATCAGGATCCTCCCTTCTTCATCTACAAATATTGACTTAGGCTCTAACTTTTCTTTTATATGTATTGCTATTCCTCTTTTATTTTGTTGTAACAATGAAGTGAATAAAACTCCTAATTTTGGATATTTTATTAATTTTATATGTTGTTTTATAATATGTACTTCTTGCAAACATATAATATCCATCTTTAGTTTGTTCAATTTGTTTAAAGTTCTATTCCTTTTTAGCGCCAAATTCAATCCATTTATGTTTATTGATATTGTTTTTATTTCTTCTTCCATATTTTACTTATTACTAACTTTTGATCTTGTTCTTGTCTCTCTTTGATCTTTTGCTTCTTTTGCTCTTGCTGTCGAGCATCAGACAATCCCTCAAGTGTCAGATACCCCTCGACACACACAAAGGTCTGGAGGGGATAAACCTGGAATACATGCCTAGACCCCAGCGAAGGAAACCAATCTATAAATGAAATGCAAACACGGTGGATGGGTATGGGGTGTGATAGCGTTTAGGTTTGCACGGTGGTGAAAGGTGATGGACGCGTTGGGGAAAAGGGGTGGGGGCGAATATGTATCCTGATATTGCCTTGCACTGGCGACCCCGGAAGGGATAACATCCTGCCCACTTGAAGCCCGCCCACTTGAAGCTGAAAGGAATACGCTACGTGGGTACTTTAAATCTGTAACCAGAGCAGGAAAGGGGCGTCTGCATAGCATTCTATAAAACCAGGAAGTGAGCGTGGGGGCGTGTCTTCGGCTTTGTTTTCCATTGAGAAACTTCAGCGCTTACTAAAAGACTGCCGTGTAAGCTGCAATTAAACTGGGCTACCTCATCCTACGTGAGTGCGTGTGCTTTATTACCAGCGGAGCACGAGCGGTGCTTGAAGAGCTGACACTTGCTCCTTCTCTCATTGCTCTTTCTTCCTGATCTTTTGTCCTTTCTTCTTTCTCTTTTACACTTCCCTCTTGGTCTCTGGTTTCTCTTGCTTCTCCCACTTTTCCTTCTTCTAATGATCCCCAAAATTGTTCATAAAATGCTGTTGCTTTTTCAATGGAATCTAATCTGTATTTTTGCTCTTGCCATGTCACCAATATTCCTTCTGGTATTAACCACCTAAAACTCACTCCTTTTGTGATTAAAAGTCTTGTTAAGAAATGATATTCTTTCCTCAGATCTCTAACTCTTCTAGGTATTTGTCTCAGCACCACTATTTCTTTGTCTTTATATTTCAATGCAGTGTTTTTGGTTATTTGTAATATCTCTGTTTTTATCACTTTCTTTGTAAATCTTACATGGACTTCTCTTGGTAGTTTATTTCTCATTGCATATCTTGTGTGTACTCTAAAAACCTCATCCATCTCATTTAATATTTTCTCCTTGGGTTGTTCCATCACTTCTGCCAACATCTCAGCCATCACCTCTGGCAGATTTTCCCCTTTCTCTTCCTCTATATTTTGAAATCTTAAATAAAAATCAGATCAATCCATCTCGAGAGAAATGATTGTTTGCTCTTGATTTTTGTCTACTGATAAGGACTGTCTGTACTTTGGTAGGGCTATTATTTCGCTGCAAAACTCTGGATAACTACTGCATTTGAACTCTGCTTCTCCTTTAACATTTTTTTTAACAGCTGTAGTTTGCTCCACCTCTCAAACCAGGAAATAAATTTACTATATAAGAGGAATTCCAAGTCTAGGGCCATCTCTGAAGCTACACAAAGCAACTATACTTGGTAAGTTTAATTCACCTTCTTTATCCTTCCCTCCCTAGTTCCAGATTGGGGAGGGTCATGCCTTTGGTAGCCCCCCCCCACCCCGGTTCCTTTTTTCACGCGAACACTTTTGCTTTGCTATCCTTTTTTCAAACTAGCCATCTTTGAGCTAAGAAGTTTCCCAAAGCACAGCAATGTGAGCCAGGATGTATACCAGTGAGTGATACTGATTTTCTCACCAATTACGTCCAGTAGTAATGAAGGGAAATGGTAATAAGGATATAATAAATAATAGTAGCATATAATATACTGGTATACTAGAATTAGTAGAAACTTTGACGGCCGTGACCGGGAGGATTTTTCATCAGGTTCGCCTGATCCGCCAGTTGCGTCCCTTTCTGGATCGGGACTCGTTACACACGGTCACTCACGCCCTCGTCACCTCTCGCCTGGACTATTGTAATGCTCTCTACATGGGGCTCCCCTTGAGGAGCACCCGGAGGCTCGAACTGGCGCAGAGTGCGGCCGCGCGGGTGGTGATGGGAGCGACGTGGCGCTCCCATGTTACTCCTCTCCTGCGCGAGCTGCACTGGCTCCCGGTGGTCTTCCAGGTGCGCTTCAAGGTGTTGGTTACCACCTTTAAAGTGCTCCATGGCTTAGGACCTGGGTACTTACGGGACCGCCTACTACCACCAATAGCCTCCCACCGACCGGTACGTTCCCATAGAGAGGGGCTCCTCCGGGTGCCGTCGGCCAAACAATGTCGGCTGGCGGCCCCCAGGGGGAGAGCCTTCTCTGCGGGGGCACCCACTATCTGGAACGAGCTCCCCCCAGAGTTACGGAGGATCCCGGATCTTCGTGCCTTCCGCCGTGAGTTAAAAACTTTCCTGTTCCACCAGGCGGGCCTGGCCTAATTCTTCCCTTTTCCCCTTCTTTTGTAAAATAATTTAGAAATTTTAAATTGTAATATTTTAAATTTGGGGTTTTAATATTGTAAATTGGGATTTTAAATATTGGGACCAATGTTTAATTCGGTTTTATTTGGCTTTTAAATTTTGTATATATGTTTTTTATTTATGGCTGTTCACCGCCCTGAGTCCCCTCGGGGAGAAGGGCGGTATATAAATTTAATAAAATAAATAAATAAATAAATAAATTCTGTAAACATTTGTTTCCTGTAACACATATGATACATTATGCCTTTATATTTGTATTTCCTGTAACTAACTTCCTGTAACAAACATACACTGTTATTAGGCCTCTGTAAAGTATCTGGTATTTGTCAAACATATGTTCCTGCCATTTGATCTAAACCCATATCAATTTTCTTCCTGTTTTTCTCATGCCATCCAGGGCCTAGCACGTATCTCGGGTTGGAACTGCATACAATTTACTCCTCAGCCCTAAACTTACACCTTTGATCTGTGCAAGTTCAGTTCCCTGCAGCACCAGGGGGCCAAGTGGCCAATTGAGAGAAGAAAGGAATGCACAAGGAAGAGATAACATCAATTGGGAGGCATCTATGCTTTGCAGGGCAGTAAAGAATACACAAACCTAGGACTTCCGCTTCCAGTTCCGCTGGCGACAGACTCTGATCGGGCTAGCTCTGGCCCCAGAGTCTGATCCCCCCCATCTGGAGGCCCTTTGGGCCAAGCGCCCCATTATTGGGGCGTTTGCCGTTTGAGGGCGGCTCGCCAGGGGTCCCCTGCCTCACTTCCAGGGGCCGGGAGGCCGATGCTGGCGCGCCCGAGGCTCCAGAGGGGGCGGGAGGTGATCGGCGGCTTTTTTTCGAGGCCGCGGAGGCGCCACAGCGCCTAAGGGGACCGGTGCTACCTAAGAAGGCACAACGGACTGTACTGACTGATTGGAGAGTGGAGCAGGCATCCTGGAGGCGAGGGGGGGGGTTGGAGTTTCCCCCCCCTTGTAGCTGGAAAGGTGCCGTGGCAGAGAACTAGGGGGAAGGAGATGGGGTGAAACCCCTTACCTTTCTGACTTTTCCTTGGAGGATGGCTGTGGCAGAGTTTCTTAGAGAGGTCTGGTGGCCCCTCTCCCCGGCAGGCAATGGCGGCGGTCTGACTTCCTGCTTCTTTATTTATGATTGAAGACAACATTCTCCTCTGGCTTCCTGTTTGACCTACTCTATACTTCGGACTCGTTGCTCCTGTGAGCGCCCACTGGTGGACAGTTGAAAAATTACTTTGATTGCTAATCCCTCTTTCTTCTCTGGAGGTTTGCCCTTTGATTTCTCATCTTCTACTGATCTAAGATGGCTAAGGGCCACAAATCAGCAGCAACTGACATGGGGAAAATTTTGGAAAGACTGGCGATATTGGACCAGAAGTTGGACAAGTTAGATGACGTCCAAAAAGGATTATCTGAAATTAAATCTGAAATGACACTTATGAAAAAAGATTTAAATGATGTTCAACAGCTGGCAGAGCAAAACAAGAAGAAGATGGGGGGTCTGGAGGGGGAGGTACGGGCACTCCAGAAGGTGGAGGATGGGAGAGGAAATGCAATGTTAACCTTACAATTGGATAAGATGTCTTATTTTCTCAGGTTCCAAAACGTGGAACAACTTGACCAGGAAAATTTGAGAGAAGTGATGGTTAAAATGTTGGGTGAATTTTTAGAAAGAGATTTGGAGTCTATTGGAAGGGATGTGGACTTGGTGTACAGAGTAAACTCACAATTTGCAATTTTACATAATTTACCAAGAGAGATTCATATTAAATTTGTGAGAAGGGAACTGAGAGATGAGATATTGAGAAAACAAAGACTGGGGGCGCTGGTGTACAGGGGCAAGGAGATCACCATCCTGAAGCAGATTCCCAGACAGGTACGAGAATTAAGAAGAAAATATTATTTTTTATCAAATAAGCTGTACCTCAAGGGAGTGGGTTTTAGGTGGTTGATTCCGGAGGGTTTGATGATTTTTTGGGAGGACAGTAAGAAGAAAATTAATAATGTAACGGAAGCTAAGGCTTTTTTTGACCAACATAAATCCTTCCTAGGTGGAGAAGATACAGGAGCCGAAGAGGGGGAAGTATTAGATGATCAAGGAGTGGAGGCGGACGGGGCTGTTGCGGCCCGGATGGGGGAGGGAGGCCAGACCATGGTTTTAAGAGCCAGAACTAGGAAATGAAGAAAGGAGGGGAATCTATTGTTTAAGGTTTTTTTAATTGACATTTTTTTCTCTTTCTTCTTTTATTGTATTTTGTATAACACTCTTTTTTTTTGTTTATATAATTTTTATATAACCTGGTTGTTTGTTTTGATTTAAGATAATAATGTCTGTTGTGTGAGAAATTTTAAAAAAGAAAATAATAACTGAAATATCTTTATATAAAGATATTGAAAATTCAACATATTGTAAACTATAATATTGTATATTCTTAACCAATAAAAACTTTTTATTAAAAAAAAAAAGAATACACAAACCTAAATTAGGAGGCCAGAATTGGGGATTTAACTGATGTTTTCTAATGCTTCTAACAGTATAAAAAGAAGTGTAGGGGAGGGTTCTGACCAAACTTTGAGCTGGCAGGGGAGCCCGGGAAATCCCTTAGGGGAAAAAGGGAGAGTTTTGGTTAGGCTTCGAACTGATGGAAAAGTCCGGGAAATCCCCTTAGGAGAAAGAAAAGGTTTAGTCAGGTTTTGAGCTGACGGACAGAAATCCCCTGGGGAAAATAAAATGGGCAACCATACTGGTAGCCTGTTCGGAATAAGTAACCTTGTAAGAAAACCAGAGCCGTGTTCCCCTCTGGACTGCATGTTAGCCCATTGGGACACAGTAAAGCCTATTGCAGGGGAAAAGGTTGTTCTAAAAAAAGAGAAGCTGAAAGCCCTTTGCACATCCATCTGGCCAACTTACTTTATTGGTCCTAACGTAGGAACATGGCCTCCAGAAGGCAACCTTGATTTAGATTTTGTCAACAAATTTGCTTATTTTCTGGCCACCATTGGACGAACTGAAGAGGAACTCTACAGGTGAAACTCGAAAAATTAGAATATCGTGCAAAAGTTCATTTATTTCAGTAATGCAACTTAAAAGGTGAAACTAATATATGAGATAGACTCATTAGATGCAAAGCGAGATAGTTCAAGCCTTGATTTGTCATAATTTTGATGATTATGGCTTACAGCTCATGAAAACCCCAAATTCACAATCTCAGAAAATTAGAATATTGTGAAAAGGTTCAATTTCTAGGCTCAAAGTGTCCCACTCTAATCAGCTAATTAAGCCATAACACCTGCAAAGGGTTCCTGAGCCTTTAAATGGTCTCTCAGTCTGGTTCAGTAGGAATCACAATCATGGGAAAGACTGCTGACCTGACAGTTGTGCAGAAAACCATCATTGACACCCTCCATAAGGAGGGAAAGCTTCAAAAGGTAATTGCAAAAGAAGTTGGATGTTCCCAAAGTGCTGTATCAAAGCACATTAATAGAAAGTTATGTGGAAGGGAAAAGTGTGGAAGAAAAAGGTGCACAAGCAGCAGGGATGACTGCAGCCTGGAGAGGATTGTCAGGAAAAGTCCAATCAAAAGTGTTGGGGACTTTCACAAGGAGTGGACTGAGGCTGGAGTCAGTGCATCAAGAGCCACCACACACAGACGGATCCTGGACATGGGCTTCAAATGTCATATTCCTCTTGTCAAGCCGCTCTTGAACAATAAACAACGTCAGAAGCGTTTTACCTGGGCTAAAGACAAAAAGAACTGGTCTGTTGCTCAGTGGTCCAAAGTCCTCTTTTCTGATGAGAGCAACTTTTGCATCTCATTTGGAAACCAAGGACCCAGAGTCTGGAGGAAGAATGGAGAGGCACACACTGCAAGATGCTTGAAGTCCAGTGTGAATTTTGCACAGTCTGTGTTGATTTGTGGAGCCATGTCATCTGCTGGTGTTGGTCCACTGTGCTTCATTAAGTCCAGGGTCAATGCAGCCGTCTACCAGGAGATTTTGGAGCACTTCATGCTTCCTTCCGCAGACGAGCTTTATGAGGATGCTGACTTCATTTTCCAGCAGGACTTGGCACCTGCCCACACTGCCAAAAGTACCAAAACCTGGTTCAATGACCATGGGATTACTGTGCTTGATTGGCCAGCAAACTCGCCTGACCTGAACCCCACAGAGAATCTATGGGGCATTGCCAAGAGAAAGATGAGACACATGAGACCGAACAATGCAGAAGAACTGAAGGACGCTATTGAAGCATCCTGGTCTTCCATAACACCTCAGCAGTGCCACAGGCTGATAGCATCCATGCCACGCCACATTGAGGCAGTAATTGATGCAAAAGGGGCCCAAACCAAGTACTGAGTACATATGCATGCTTATACTTTTCAGAGGTCCGATATTGTTCTATGTACAATCCTTGTTTTATTGATTTCATGTAATATTCTAATTTTCTGAGATTGTGAATTTGGGGTTTTCATGAGCTGTAAGCCATAATCATCAAAATTATGACAAATCAAGGCTTGAACTATCTCGCTTTGCATGTAATGAGTCTACCTCATATATTAGTTTCACCTTTTAAGTTGCATTATTGAAATAAATGAACTTTTGCACGATATTCTAATTTTTCGAGTTTCACCTGTATGTTAGTTTCTTCTCCAATCTCCCTTGTCACCCAGACATTCAGAAAGCATGTGGGCTCACTCCAACACCTTCAGGTACCTCCAGCAGCAGCACAATCTGCTGTGCAGGCATCTCTGGTAGCAGCACAGCCTGCCTTGCAGGATCAGTTGTGTCCAACAGCCCCTCAGCTTGATCCACAAGCTCAAGTGCTCCCGGCAACATCACAGCTGTCTCAGCTTGATCCACAAAGTTCAACATCCCAGGCAGCTCAAGCCGTGTATCCGGATCTGGCAGCTTTAAGTCCCCCTCACACCAGGACTGGACAGACTTACGTACCTGTGCAGGGAAACCCTCAAGTGGGTCCCTCAGTCCTAGCTCACCTTCGACAAGTTCCTATGAAAGATGAACTGGTGTTTGTTCATACACCCTTTACTACCAATGAACTTTTCAATTGGAAAGCAGGACTTTCCCCTTACAGGAAGTCCCCCCTAAAGCTATGTGGAACTTGTTCAACATGTGATGGCCACTCATAGACCTAATGTGCCTGACATTTTTACTCTCTTGTCGGCACTTTTGTCTACCGAGGAAAAACAACAAGTTCTTAAAGCCACCATGGCACACTATAAAGCTGCTAGAGAACATGGCATTCAAACTAATCACCATGCCCCAGCCTTATGGCCTGAACCTCTGGTTCTTTTTAGCCCTAGCTATGAGGTCGACCCCAATACAGATCAGGGCGCCCTCATCCTCCACAGAGCCAGGGATTCTATCCTTCAAGGACTGAGGCTTGGTGTCCCAAAAACAGTGAACTTTCACCACATTCATCAGATCCTTTAAAATTCCAAGGAATCCCCCACTGATTTTTTGAACCATTTGAAAGATGGATTCCAGAGGTTTACTGACCTCGATCCTGATAGCCCAGCCAATGATGTTTTGCTGAAAATGACCTTCGTGGGCCAAAGTGCTCCTGACATAAGAAAGAAATTGCAAAAACTAGAGACCCCGACTGCTAAGGACTTAGAGACCCTCATTCAGACAGCCTTCACTGTTTATGCCCAAAGGGAGGAAGAGGAAGAGAAGGAAGAAGATAAGAAGATGCGAAAGCAAGCTGCCCTTTTAGCGGTGGCTCTGAGCCCCCAAAGTAAAGGCAGGGGGATTTCAACTAAGCCCAGGAGGAGCCCCCTCCAGAAAGATCAATGTGCCCAGTGTCATCAATTTGGCCATTGGCAGAGAGAATGTCCCAATGAACAACAATGGCCCAGTAGGGGACGCGGACAACCGAGGGGAGGTGGAGGCTACAGGCCTGGGCCCCCGCAAACCCCCCTACCCCTCATGTCAGCTCAGGCTCCTGAGTTTTATCCGGAAACCTACTGAAGGGGCTCTGGAGGGCCAATTGCTTCCCCAGACCCTCTGATGGAGCTAAAAGTGGGAAACAAATCTTATTCCTTTTTGATTGATACAGGGGCTACCTTTAGCATCCTGAACGATAAATCGATCCCTTGCCTCTCTTCCAAAACCACCCCTATTGTTGGAGCAACCAGGATAGAAGAGAATGCCCCAATCAGTCACCCAATGGTGGTTCAACCAACCAAGGGACCGTCATTCCAGCATTCCTTTCTAATATTGCCACAATGTCCTATCAACCTTTTGGGGAGGGATCTCCTAGGAAAACTGGGGGCATTTATACAATGCTCCCAGCAGGGAGTCTCCCTTGAAATTCCCCCAGAAAGAGCTTATCTTTGCTTCCTAGGGAAAGAAACAATCCCTAGCGGACCTGATTCAAATAGAATAAATCCCCGGGTCTGGTATCAAGGAATCCCTGGGTTTTCCAAATTTGCTACACCCCACATGGCTCAGCTCCGCCCAACCTATAGCGATTCACCAATACCCTATTAAATGGGAAGCCTGGCTTGGCATTAAAGCCCAGATTGAACTTTTTCTGAAAACGGGGCTCCTCGTTTATAGACAATCATATTGGTCTACACCAATTTTCCCTGTCCCAAGCCTGATGGGACTTGGAGATTTGTGCATGATTTAAGGGAGATGAACTGTTGGCTCCGCCCACTTCACCCTGTGGTGCCAATACGTATACTTTGTTGACTACACTCTCTAGTGACCAGAATTGGTATACGGTCATAGATTTAAAAGACACCTTCTTCTGTATACCTCTGGCTAAAGAGTGTCAGTCATACTTTGCTTTTGAGTGGGAAGATCCTTCCAATGGTTCCAAGTGCCAGCTGACTTGGACTTGCCTGCCACAGGGCTACTGTAACAGTCCAACAGCTTTCGCTGCAGCCCTTGCCCAGGATCTTAAAGACTTTGACACCCAACAAACTTCCCTTTTACAATATGTGGATGATTTATTGATAGCTGGCAAATACCAGAAAGACGTTGAGAATACTTCAATCGCCGTCCTCAATCACTTGGCTAAAAAGGGCTACACAGTATCTAGGAAGAAAGTCCAATGGGCCACTCAGGAAGTACAGTACCTGGGTTTTGTTCTGTGCAAAAGTTGTCGGCTACTGCATGAAAGCTGCCTACAGGTGATCTCAGCCTTACCTACACCAACTAATGTTAAACAGCTACAGACCTTTTTAGGTATCACTGGCTATGCACGATTTTGGATTCCAATGTATTCCATTATTGCTAAACCTCTTTATCAATTAACTCAAAAAGACATGGCCTGGGAGTGGACAGGGGAACATCAGAAAGCATGATAGGACTTGAAAAATGCATTGGGCCATGCTTCTGCTTTGGGTTTACCTGACCAGATTAAAGGCTTTGAACTTTTTGTTTCTGAAATGAAGGGTTGTGCCCTGGGTGTTTTACTGCAAAAACTGGGCCCTGAAAGAGTTCCTGTGGCTTACCTTTCAAAAATCCTGGATCCAGTGGCCAGAGGCTGGCCAGCCTGTCTCCGATCTGTTGCAGCCACAGCCATCCTTATGTATGCAAGGCAGATTTTAGAATCAGATTCTGTTTGGCTTCATAGATGTGAAAGGCTGAACCCAGCTACCCTTTTGCCTTACCCCCCCCCCCCCGAGGATGGTCCAAAGCATGACTGTTTAACCGTCTTGGAATATGTGGTGGGCATTCGCACTGACCTTAGGACTGAGCCTTTTGACAATCCCGAGTCTCAACTCTGGACCGATGGCTCCTCTTTTGTAAAAAATGGAAAAAGATACACAGGACTGGCTGTAGTTTCCAAAGATGGGCCCCTCCTCCAGTGGTGGGTTGCTACTAGTTTGCACCAGTTCACGCGAACCGTTGGCGAAAATTTGGCCAAGGTTGCTGAACAGGTAACGATGGCCAACTGGCCATGCCCCTGAACTGGTCCCCCGGTCACTGCTCACTTGCCCCGGCCACCATGTTCATTGCTGCCATGTTCTTCGCGCATGCGCATCCCATTGCCTTGCAAGTCCAATGGGATGCGCATGCGTGAAGAACATGGCGATGACAGCAGCAGCTTTTTCCACTGGTACTTTTCAATGGCCTGTAGAAAAAGCAGCTGGCAAAAAAGCCTTTTTGGAGCCTTCTTTGCCAGTCACTTTCCAGCAGCAGCGGCTGGCTGGGGGCCTCTGAAAACTCTGGTCAGCTTGCCTTCCAGACTCTGGACCAGGCACCGTGGAAGGTAAGCAGGCAGTGGTGGGGGAGGAAGCAGGGCTAGGGCCAGGGCCGCTAAAGGAGAGCCAGGCGAAGGGAGGCCAGGTAGCCATGCCGGCAGCGAAGTGATCGGCCCCTTCCGCTGCCAGTGCTGCTGCCGCCTCTGCCTCTTCCTTCTCTCTGCAAACAGAAGTCAGAGAGAAAAGGCAGTTGCTTCCCATCCCAAGTCAGCCGGAGCCCTTCCCGCGTGTTTCACGAAGCCTGCCTGCCTGCAAGGGAAGCGCGTGGGAGATCACTGGCCATTCTAGTGAGGTGGAGGGGGGGTTGGCGCACAGGCAGCCCTCAGGAGAGTGCTGCGCTAGGGTCTGTGTGCTCTTGAGCCTCCCGCCCATCTCTGCTTCTGCAAGGCAGAAAACAAGCCGTAAAAGTCTTTGCCCATGCCCTCCTGGGACCCTGGTCTTGGTGCCAATTTGAGTGCGTCCTCCGCAGACTGCTAAGAGCCCAAAGCTGGTGGCACCAAGGCAGCCCACGCCTCCTGCTGCTTTGGGCTCAGAGCTGTAAGCTGCATCCAGGTAGCACTCCGGCAGAGAGAACCTGCCAAAGTCAGCCCTAGCTAGGAATATCAAATACAGATGAGAATGAACATTGTGTTGTAGCCAGCGGTAGATCAGCCCCCTGTGAACTCCATTTCTCAAGGAGCCCAGCCGCTCGCCGCTCGCCGCTCGCCGCTCGCCAATCACCAAGTCGCTTGGACTCCCAGTGACAGGATGGGGTCCTTCAGGCACTTAGTTTGGCTGCCTGTTTAGTAGCTCCAGCCAGCGGCTACTACGCAAACGTTCATTCCCGGACGTATTTGAGATTCCTAGCTGCAGTTTACTCATGAGCACCATTGGCCGGGAGAGGCAGGGAGAAAGGCCAATGGTGCTCATGAGTAAACTGCAGATTAGAGGCAGTTGGCAGATCGCTGGTTTGCTCGCTCGGCTGCTTGTCACCCGGAGCTTGCAGGCAGCGAACGAAACCCGTGTCGTGACTGCCGCCTCCTGCCTCCGTGCATCGAGGAGGCCGAGCACCAGCGGGAAGAGCACAGACCTCCTGAAATGCAGGAAGCAGCTGCCAGCGATGCCCTCAGGTGAAAATGTGAGCGGGGAGGCTCAACCCCCCTTAGGAGCCATGAAGCATTCACCGTCCCTCTGACACCCACCAAGCCTCCTCCCACCGCGCTTCTCTTCCACCTAACCAGAAGCGCTCGCAAGCGACAAGAGAAATGTGTCATTTTTGTGGGATTGCCCCCATCTGGTCTTCAGTACGTGGCTCGTCGGCCTCCAGACGTCAGATTCCCACCACCCAGCACCAGTTCAGAGGTTCCTTCCCCCCCGGGGACAGAGAGAGAGAGGGAGGGAGGGAAAGAGAGAGAGAGAAGAGACACACGGGGGGGGGAGAGAGAGAGACAAGAGACAGACAGAGAGAGAGAGAGATGAGAGAGAGAAAGAGGGAGAGATGAGAAACAGAGAGGGAGAAAGAAAGAGAAAGAGATGAGAGAGAAATGAGAAAAAGAGAGAGGACATGAGAGAGAGAGAGAGAGAGCGAGAGGGAGAAAGAGAGGGGAGAGAGGGAGAAAAGAGAGAGACAGAGAGAGATATACCTGTTTAAAAGATAATAGAAAAATGGCTCTTTGAGTGTTTAAAGTTGCAGACCCCTGGGTTAGGCAAACACCATGGTCTTTAAGTGAACCTTGTGGTCATTAAGCGAACACTGTGGTTGTTAAACAAGTCCATTTTCCCCAATGGGCATTTTTAACCGGAAACCAGAAGGAATTGTTGGAAACTGGCAAAAAACATAGAAAACCTCAGTCACATGATTGTGTGGGAAGTTGTAACTGGTCATAAGTGTGTGTGTGTGTGTGTGTGTGTGTGTGTGTGCATGGCTGTCAAAACTCCAAAAACAAGTCAAGTAGCTCTGGGGAGGTCAGTCGTAAATTAGAACACTTGCTAAGCAACTGGCCATTAAGCGAGGACCACTTGTATTTGGTTTGCCTTAAGGGTTCAGAGCTGTACGGAATCTGGTTTCCTTTGACCCTTTGGGGAATTGCAAAAGGTCCGGATGGGGGAATCCTCATAGGGGGAACTAGGATTGTGACCAGCTAGCTACTCCCACCCAGTCACATGACTGTCAAGCCACTCCCACCCAGTCACATGACCGCCAAGCCACTCCCACCCAGTCACATGACCGCCAAGCCACTCCCACCCAGTCACATGACTGCCAAGCCACTCCCACCCAGTCACATGGCCACCAAGCCACACCCACCAAATAAGCCACGCCCACAGAACCGGTAGTAAAAAGTTTTGAAACCCACCACTCCCCTCCTCCTACGACAATTCCCCTCTCACTGGTCCGCTCAACAAGCTGAGCTTCTAGCTCTGATTGAGGCATGCTACCTGTCGGCTAGGCTACGCACTAATATTTATACTGACAATCGTTATGCATTTTTGGCTGCACACACCCATGCCGCTCTGTGGAAGGCTCATGGCTTTACGGGGGCGGATGGGAAAAGCCTAAAGATGAAGCCCTTGCTAGAAAAACTTGTCACGGCTGTCAGACAACCATCTCAGCTAGCTATCACTCATTGTTGAGGACACCAGACAGACCACAGTGAAATCTCCCATGGGAACCAGGCTGCCGATTATTGAGCCCGCCAAGCTGCTGAGTCAGGCCCTGCTGTCAATCCCAGGAACCTCTCAGCTCTGCTTCCCTGTGACCCTACGCACCACCTTCCTGACCTATATGACAATAGGGACCAGCTACACCCTGATGGCAAGTGGTGCGATGGGTGGTGAGTCATTCAGAACAGGGTCCAGCTCCCTCAACAAATGGTGTGGAAACTTGTCCAACGAGCTCACTGCATGTCTCACAGCAGTCCTTGCCCACTCCAGAAGTGGCTCACATCCCACTATTGCAATCCAAATTTGCGTAGCCTTTGCAAGACTGTTTCTCAATGTGAACTCTGCCAAAGGAACAACCCCCGAGGGGGCAGTTTGCTTCCGCTCGGTTGTCTCCGAATTGCCTGGTACCCAGGGGAGGCCTGGCAAGTAGACTTTACTGAACTCCCAAAAAAGGGAGCAAAATCTAACCTTCTTGTATTTGTGGATTTATTCACTGGATGGCCAGAAGCCATCCCTACGTCCACCCAAAAAGCCAGAGAGATGGCAAATGCCTTAGTCAATCAAATTATTCCACAATTTGGGGTCCCTAAGGCTCTTGAGTCTGACAATGGCAGGCATTTCACCTCACAAGTTACCCAGGATGTCAGTAAGTCCTTAGGCATCCCTTGGTACCTCCACTCTTCGTACAGGCCAGAGGCATCGTCTAAAGTGGAGAGACAGAACAGGACCCTGAAAACACACTTGTCCAAATTGTGCCAAGAAACCCAACTCCCATGGCCTAAGGTACTATCATTAGCCTTAGCAAGAATCAGGGCCTTGCCTTCAGGGAAATTAGGATTATCACCCTTTGAAATGATATACAGGAGACCCTTTGTTGCTTCTGCCCTGCCAGATTCTAGTGAAGGGGAAAGAAATATCACCTCATATTTTCATAATCTGGTGCAGGTATTGTCCTCTATCTCTAAACAGGTCAGTCCGCTTTACCTTCAGCTGCTGACCTGCCACCATTGGCTGAACCAGGCCAGTGGGTAAGGATCAAAGAACTATCTCCCACCTGCACCCAACCCAAGTGGTCTACACCCCGCCAGGTTCTTCTGAGCACCCCAACAGCTGTGAACGTGGAAGGTGTCAAAGCGTGGGTCCACACATCCCAAGTCAAGCATGTCCCCGAGCCCTCTGAGCAGTGGCAAGTCCAACAGCTGGAAGGACTCAAGCTGAAACTTCACCGCTCCCCAGCATCGCCTGCTGACCTGTTCTCCGATGAACTGGATAGACTGGACACCCATTGAATACGCTTGGTTTGCTGTTTTTGTTGTTTTTGCTGTCTTTCTGCTCTGTCGCTGCTGGTTTCCCCTCACATTCTTCAGAAAAGGTGACAATGGCTCTGACCTTTATTTCGGTTCCACCACTTGTCTCAATGTTTTTGATCCTCGGGACTTCTATACCCATAGCCAAACTCTCCCAGTCCCAATGTGAGCAATGTTTGGTTACCACCCACCACGACAATCAAGTTACCAAAACCTTTGTCTATCACTCCCATTATGTTTGTCAGGAAAACAATACCACACTCTGTGTCCACAACACCTCTACCTATGAGATCTGTCCTAATAACAGAAACCCCATATGTTTTAACCCTCAGAGGTCCTGTTTCATCCTGGACATTGAGGTTACTGGATAGCAAGGTAGTAAAAAATCTGGTGTCTATCTTGGGAGAAATCAGAGTACTTCTCAGAATCCTCGGGTCCAAATCTGTTTCGATGCCTGTTATGCCATCGCGCAAGGACAGGGTGTGAAGGGGGTTTTATGTGGTTCTCCAGATTGGCACCAGTCGTATTGTACCTCAGAAAAATACCTCTATGATTTCTGTTACAACCCCCCTGCTATCTCGTATGGTGCTTCTTCTCAGGCTTATACGTACTGGCACACTAAAAAATCCCAACCTCGACCAGGACCACCCCTAAGTGGATGTTATGGTTCCAGCTTCTTTAATATCTCCCAGGGGGAGGCCACATCGAATTGTTGTCCTTACAAATGTAACCCTATGTGTCTACTTTTCAATGCTCCCCCTCCAGGCACACTGAATGTGGGTCTTGGGATAAATGGACAGGGGACTGACCCCTTTGGCCAGATTGAAATTACAGTCACCAGAACAGTGTACCAGCCTCAGCGCTTCACAATTTTCCATTCCTTTTATGAGAAAATGGAAAAGAAGGTAGAAATTCCTCCAATAACAAAAAACCTCTTCATAGACTTAGCTGAGAGGATTGCATCGTCCCTCAATGTGACTAACTACTACGTCTGTGGAGGAACGAATATGGGGGAATGATGACCATGGGAGTCCAGGGAAATAAATCTGACCACTCTTCCCCAAATGAACCTCACATGGTCCTCCGTGGACCGACCTTGAGAATGGATCCTACAAATTTCCATCATTGGAGATATATGTTTTCAAAGGCCTGTCTCCTGACTTTTTATAATCCTTTTAGGGGACTTAGTCTGTCAAAACCTTATTGTGGCTACTAATTCTGGTACCACTTGGTGGTCTGGCTCTAATACTACCCAACCAAAAAAAAACCTTTTCTGAGTATAAACAGCTTTCCTCCCTCTGGGACAGTCTCCATGACGCCTCTTTGTTTTGGCCTACCCCAGATGGACTCTTCTGGATTTGTGGAAGAAAAGCCTATGTGTCCCTTCCATGTAAATGAAGTGGTACTTGTGCATTAGGGACCATTAAACCTAGTTTCTTTCTTTTACCCATCAAATCAAGGAGAGAGACTTGGTGTCCCAGTTTATGATGAGGTAGGACACAGGGACAAAAGATCCCTCACATTCGGGGATCTCAAGATCACGGACCAGAGAACTTGGCACGATGAAGACTGGCCTCCTGAAAGGATTATCCAGGTATATGGCCCAGCCACATGAGCTGAGGATGGGATGTGGGGCTACCGCATGCCAATTTATTTGCTGAATCGTTTGATCCATTTGGAAGCGATTGTTGAACTCATTACCAATACTACGAGTGCTTCCCTTAACCTGCTTGCTCAAACTAACACCAAGATATGCACTGCTGTCTATCAGAATTGTCTCGCCCTCAATTATTTACTTGCCCAAGAGGGAGGTGTCTGTGGGAAATTCAATCTCACCAACTGTTGTTTAGAAATTGATAATGGTAAGGCTATAGAGGAGCTTTCTGCCAGAATGAGGAAACTCGCACACGTTCCTGTCCAAAAATGGACCGGGGCGATAGATTTTAACTGGTTCGGCAATATCTTCTCTGACTGGAAACGGATTGGGTTCATGGTACTTTTAGCCTTTGGGGGTCTCCTTCTCCTCCCTTGCCTCATTCCTTTGATCCAAAGAATAGTCACATCAACTATTTCTGGGATTACAGTCATAGCATCCTCAGTGTCTACCACTCCTCGTAATAAGCCTGCAAATATCATGATTCTTAAAATGATCCCCGCTAAATATGCACTCCTCATTCACCACGATGGGAAGCATCCCTTCATTTAAATAAAAGAGTGGAATGAAGGGAAATGGTAATAAGGATATAATAAATAATAGTAGAATATAATATACTGGTATACTAGAATTAGTAGAAACTTGTTATTCTGTAAACATTTGTTTCCTGTAACACATATGATTATATTCTGCCTTTGTATTTGTAACACACATATGATATATTATGCCTTTGTATTTGTAACACTAATGTTATTTATATGTTATATAAATAATTTATATAAAAGTTTTTTATTTTGAATACATTAAAAACAAACACAAAATAAACAACACATGTTTACAAATCATTTTTCCATTGTTAACAGCTTGTTTAAGGTGATCCTTTCTTATTATTTACATATATTCTAACTTTATCTTAATCTATTTAAATAATCTAATTTCCTTTGTGTCGACTTCTCTTTACTTTGATCTTCAGCACATACAATCCATATTATCACAAAAATAAACAATAGAGTATTATTTCTGTTCCCCCTTTTTTCCCCCTTTATTCCTTTTTTCGTTTTTCCTTTTCTCGCACCCATCATACCATCTAAACCATACTCTATAGTAATCTGAGTCCTCTCTTTCCTTAAATTCCTTTGTAAGCTTGTCCATCTCTGCGCATTCGAGGATTTTTTTGATTAAATCCTCTTCTGTTGGTGGATATTCCTTCTTCCAGTTTTGTGCGTATATTATGCAGGCTGCAGTTAATATATGTAATATTAAATATTGAATTTCTTTTGTATAGTTTTCTGTTGGAAGACCTAATAAGAATTGCTCTGGCACTCCCTTTACAGGTTTCTGTATTATATCCTCTAATAGTTTTTTAACTTTAGTCCAAAATTGTTTTGCCACCGGACACGTCCACCAGAGGTGATAGTATGTTCCATAATTATTCTTGCATTTCCAACATTTCGGTGAATTACCGGGGAACATTTTTGCTATTCTAGCTGGCGGAAGATGCCATCTATGAAACATTTTCATCTGATTTTCCTTGTACGCCATAGATACTGTCAATTTCATATTTATTTTCCACATCTTTTCCCACTTCTCTAACTCTATCGTGTGGTTAACATTTCTTGCCTATTTAATCATAGTGTCCTTCACAATTTCCTCTTCCATTTTATACCACAATAAAAATTTGTAAATTTTACTGATTAATTTTTGGTCTTTTCCATATATAATTTTGTCTAATTCATTTTGTTCCAATTGTATCTGATTAATCTTTGTGTCCTCTGTGTATTTTGATCTGATTTGCAAATACATCCACCATTGTACTTCCCTATTCAAATCATGCTCTAATTCTTGTTTCGTTTTTAGATTTCCCAATTCATTAAGTATATCCCTATACCTAATTATTTTAGTCCAATCCAATAGAGTTGGGAGGGTTAATATTTCATTGGGTGAAATCCAGTTTGGCATTCCCGTATAATGTTGTTTTTTAATTTTGTTCCAAATTATTAATAGTGAATTCCTAATTATATGTCTTTTGAAATATCCATGTAATTTGTATTTTTCGCTCCATAAAAATGTATGCCATCCAGCCTGTAGGTCATGACCCTCAATTATTAAAATTCTTTTATTTCCCAACTCAATCCACTCTTTTATCCAGGTTAGGCATGCTGCTTGATAATAGGTCTCCCAATCTGGTAAGGCAACTCCTCCTCTGTCCCTCGTGTCCTGTAGAATTTTCAATCTACTTCTGGGTTTCCTCCCTTGCCAAATGAACTTTTCAATCATTCTGTTTAATAGGTCAAAAAATTTTTTTTCTATTTTTATCGGTATAACTTGGAAGAGGAACAGTATTTTGGGCAAGATATTCATTTTTACTGTTGCCACTCTTCCCATCCATGAGATTTGAAGGTTCTTCCAATAATCTAAATCTTTTCCAATTTGCAGCATTAATTTATCATAGTTATCTTTTTTGATTGAGGAACCTCTTGGTGTTAACCAAATCCCCAAATACTTTATTCTCCTTGTTATCTGAATATCTGTAATGTTCTCCAATTCTATCTCTTGTTTTTTAGTAAGGTTTTTTGTTAGCAATTTGGATTTTTGGGGGGGTTAATTTTTAGTCCTGCCACTACGCCGAATTCCTCTATTTTTTTAATCAATTTGGGGCCTGATTGTAGAGGTTCCTTGATTACAAAAACCAAATCATCTGCATAGGCTTGCAATTTATACTCGTTTTTAATCTTCAATCCCTTCATCTCTCAAACTTCCCTAATTTTTGTCAAAAGTGGCTCCAATGATAGAATAAAGAGAAGTGGGGAAAGTGGGCAGCCTTGTCTCATGCCTTTAGTAATTTCAAATTTGTCCGTTATATCCTGATTCATAATTACAAATTAATGTTATTTATATGTTATATAAATAATTTATAATGTTATAAATGTATTTGTAACACTAATGTAACACTAATTTCTGCCAACCTAGCAGTTCGAAAGCATGTAAAAATGCAAGTAGAAAAATAGGGACCACCTTGGTGGGACGGTAATAGCATTCCGTGCGCCTTCAGCGTTTACTCATGCCAGCCACATGACCATGGAATCGTCATCAGACAGTGCTGGCCCTTTGGCTTAGAAACAGAGATGAGCACTGCCCCCTAGAGTTGGGAACGACTAGCACGTATGTGCAAGGGGAACCTTTACTTTTACCTTTATTTGTAACACATATACATTATGCCTTTATATTTGTATTTCCTGTAACTAACTTCCTGTAAGAAACATATACTGTTATTAGGCCTCTGTAAAGTATCTGGTATTTGTCAAACATATGTTCCTGCCATTTGATCTGAACCCATATCAATCTTCTTCCTGTTTTTCTCGTGCCATCCAGGGCCTAGCACATATCTCGGGTTGGAACCAGGGGTGAAATCCAGCAGATTCTGACAGGTTCTGGAGAACAGTAGCGGAAATTTTGAGTAGTTTGGAGAACTGGTAAATACCACCTCTGGCTGGCCCCAGAGTGGGGTGGGAATGGAGATTTTGCAATATCCTTCCCCCAGGAGTGAGGAGGGAATGGAGATTTTGCAGTATTCTTCCCCTGGAGTGGGGTGGAAATGGAGATTTTTCAGGATCCTTCCCCTGCCACGCCCACCAAGTTACACCATGCCCACCAAATCACACCCACAGAACCAGTAGTAAAAAAAATTGGATTTCACCACTGGTTGGAACTGCATACAATTTACTCCTCAGCCCTAAACTTACACCTTTGATCTGTGTAAGTTCCATTCCCTGCAGCACCAGGGGGCCAAGTGGGTGTGGAAGTCATTGAGTTCACTCCCCCAGGCCTGGAGGAGTTGGGAGTTCCGAACCCCCCCCAGGGGACAGCGAAACCGACACCGACAATGACCCCCTGGTAAGTCAGCATGTGGGCCCCATGACCATCCCAGTGGAGTTAAGGGTGCCATCATCTGGTGCCTAGGGGAAGATGCTAGCCCTCTTGGACTCTGGGTGTACTAGGTGTGTAATCAGCCCAGAGGTTGTGGAAAAGATGGGACTGAGACTAAGGACAATGAAAGTGCCCATCGCATTTTGCCAGTTGGATGGGTCAGTAGCTGGGGGGGCAGCCCACTGTGTGACTGAACCAGTTGAGATGTGGATGGGGACCAACGAGAGACTTTAAGTTTTGTCGTAGCCCCTGGAATGGAACGTCCCCTCTTGCTTGGACTGCCCTGGCTCTGAAAATGGAACCCTCATATGAATTGGAGGAAGGGTTTGTTGCGCCTCCACTCCACGCAGCAGGGGAAGGAAGGGGTTAGGGTTAGGGTCTTCTGCATGGCCAAAGCCGCAAAGGACCTGGCAGTGGCAGTGAGCGAGTGCATTAATGGGGAGGAGAAAATCCCTAAGGAATATTGGGACTTAAGGGAGGCATTCAGCGACAGGGCGTCAGATGTGCTCCCACCCCATCGGCCCATGGACTGCGGCATAGAAATCCTCCCAGGGGTGAAGCTCCCTAAACCAAAGATCTACTCCATGACCCCTCATGAGCTGGAGGAGCTGCGAAACTTTATTGATAAAAACCTGAAACGGGGCTTCATCCAACCAGCTAGGCCACGAGTGGCCACTCCAGTACTGTTCCGGGAGAAAAAAGATGTCTCTCTTTGCTTATATTTTGACTATAAAAATCTGAACGCCATTTGCGTAGAAAATGTTTACCCACTGCCCCTTATGAAGGACATGGTAGCTCACCTGGCCAAGGGGAAGATTTTCACTAAACTGGACTTGAGAGAGGCTTACTACAGAGTTCGAATTAAGGAAGGGGATGAATGGAAAACTGCCTTCAATTGCCCTCTGGGTTGTTTCCAGTTTAGGGTGCTCCCCTCTGAACTACAGGGGGCACCAGCAGTGTTCATGCAATTGAGTAATGAGGTACTACATGAACATCTCTACAATAATAAATAAATAAATAAATAATAAATAATAAATAACTTTATTGTCATTGTACGTGTATACACAGTATACCCATACAACAAAATTCACTTAACACCCAAAGACCAGGTCCAACACACATAACAATCCCCAACACACTCCCACCCACCACAATTCTCCACCCCTAAACCACCCAAACATCCACACAACAGACCAAGTAATACTGTCCAACAGCCCACTGATGGTGGCCCTTTAGTTCATTGTTGAGTGCAATTATAGCTCTGGGATAAAAACTATTCAGAAAACTTGTGGTCCGAGTTTTAATTGTTCTGTATCTTCTGCCAGAAGGCAACAGTCCAAAAAGATTGTAAGCAGGATGGGAAGAGTCTCTGAGAATGTTATGCAACTTTCTCAAACAGCGAGATTCGAAGATGTTGTCCAGGGCTGGTAGCTGGAGTCCGATGATATTCTGGGCAGTTTTAATGATTCTCTGTAGAGCTTTTTTGTTCGCTACAGAGCTGCTCCCATACCATGCAAGAATGCCGTATGTCAGGACACTCTCAATGGTGCTGCAATAGTAGGACAGAAGTAGATGCTGAGATAGGTTTATCTTCCTGAGCATTCTCAGGAAGTACAGCCTCTTCTGTGCCTTCTTCACAAGCATGTTAGCATTCATAGTCCATGAGGGGTCCTCCGAGATATAAATGCCCAGAAATATATTTATTTATTTATTTATTTATTTATTTATTTATTTAAATTTTTATACCGCCCTTCTCCAGCAGGACTCAGGGCGGTGAACAGCCGAGGTAAAACATAACAATATAAAATTTAAAAACAATTTAAAAGACATTAAATAATTTCGGCCCAACAATTTAAAAACAGCCCAATTAAAACCAAATTCAAATTCAATTAAAACCAAGAGGATGGGATCAAGCCAGCCCGGCTAGGTGGAATAAATGCGTTTTCAGGGCCCGACGAAAAGTCCGGAGGTCTGGTATTGTGCGTAACTCTAGGGGTAGGTCGTTCCAGGGGGCAGGTGCTGCCACAGAGAAGGCTCTCCCTCTGGGGGTCGTCAGCCGCCATTGTCTGGCTGACGGCACCCTGGGGAGGCCCTCTCTGTGCAAGCGAACTGGCCAGTGGGAGGCTATTGGTGGCAGAAGGCGGTCTCATAGATACCCTGGCCCTAAGCCATGGAGCGCTTTAAAGTTGGTCACCAAGACCTTGAAGCGCACCTGGAAGACCACAGGAAGCCAGTGCAGCTCGCGCAGGAGAGGTGTCACATGGGAGCGCCCCGTCGCTCCCATAATCCCCCACGCGTCCGCATTCTGGACTAACTGGAGCCTCCGGGTGCACCCCAAGGGGAGCCCCATGTAGAGAGCATTGCAGTAGTCTTTGAACTTTATATAGAAGTGATTTTATATTTGAACATCTTTTCTTTTTTTATTCTATTTTTAATTTTTTAATTTTTTTTTATTTTTCAAGAGATAGCTCTCTGTACTCTCCCCCGGTGTAAGTATTTTTAATTGGACTAGGAGTTGATGGAGGATTTTTAACTTTTCCTCTTTTTTTTGTTTGTATTTGTAACTTGCTTTTTACATAAATATATAGAGACTGTCAAGAAGACTGATATTTTCTATTGAACTGAATTGGATTAAGGTATACAAGTGCCTGGAGATTGTTTTTCTGCTTTCTATTGGTTTTTCGTTTTTCTTCTTTTTTGACTTTGAGTATTTCATTAATACTTGAAGTTATATTTGCTTCACTCATAATTGGATTAAGGTATAGAAGAACCTGAAAAATATATATTTTTTCTTTTTCTTTTTTCTCTCTTTCTCTTTTTTCTTTTTTTCTTTTTCCTTTTTTTTCTCTACCATTTGTTTAAAGCCTCAATGACTACTTCACAGAATGAGTAGAAAAGTAACGGCTATTGGCTCTTCCACAACTACACCCTCTTCATCTCCATCTGGAGGACAGCGATCTATAAAGAAAATGTTACAACAGGAGAAGGAGAAGGAAAAGGAGAAGGAAAAGGAGACGACATTACAGATGATTTTGCAAGTAGTTCAGAAGATTGAACAAAGACAGACGAGAAAGTGGAGAGCATACAACAAATGATGTTGAAATATGAAGATAGACTCCAAAAAATTGAGGAAAAGGAGGAGCAAAGAGAGAAAAAAATCAGAGTTATTGATACTAGACTGGATGAAGTTGAATGAGATAAGAGTGGATTAGTCAGATGGGAGATGGATAGAGCAGAATTTTATCTCAGATTTCAAAATATAGAAGAAGAAAAGGGAGAAAACCAGGCAGAAGTGATGATAGAAATTCTAGCAGAAGCATTAGAAATTACCAAAGAAAAGATGATGGATTGTATAGATGAGATATTTCAAGTCTACACAAAGTATGTAATGTGAAATAAATTACCACAAGAAGTCCATATAAGGTTTACTAAGAAATCGATTAAAGCACAGATATTGCAGACTGCAAGAGAAACAACACTGAAGTATAAGGAGAAAGAAATTGTGGTTCTGAAGCAAATGCCGAGAAGAGTGAGGGAGATGAGGAGAGAATATCAATTCCTGACTAAAATACTACTTCAAAAAGGTGTGAATTACAGATGGCTGATACCAGAAGGATTAGTGTTTACGTGGCAGCAGCAAAGATATAGAATAGATTCAATGGATAAAGCTAAAGCATTTTATGCAGAATTTCTCAGAGGGAAAGGAATGGAAATTAGAACGACAGAACCACTGATTCAAATCCAAGAAGAAGACATAGCGATGATTGAAAAAGCAGAAGGAGCAGTAGGGGGTATTGTGGAACACAAAGAACAACGTGAACCAAGATGAACTAGGGCAGCAAACCCCTCATATAAAGTATGAACATGGAAGAGAAAAAATTGATTACAATAAATATAAACGGACTTAATTCAGCCATTAAAAGAAGAAAGGTATCCCATAAATTAGAGAAATTAAAGTTTGATATAATCTGCTTGCAAGAAGTGCACATTAGAAAGCAATATGAACAGGTACTGGTACAGCCAAATTTTTACTTCATTGCCACAATGTAAGAAAAGGGGAGTTGTCTTATACATTAGAAACACAATTCCAGCAGAGCAAATATACACAGATGATGAGGGAAGAATTTTGATGGTGGCAATAATAGATAATAATATGAAAATACTCTTAATAGCAATATATGCTCCAAATAAAAATCAAGACGACTTCTATAGAAAGCTGCATAAGAAAATAAATGAATTGGACTATGACAATATTTGTATGATGGGCGACTTTAATGGTATAGTAGATGAGAAATTAGACTATAATACACATAAGGCAATAAAACATACTAGAAAAATACTTCCGAAATCTTTTTTTAAAATGATAGAGGAAATAAATTTAAAAGATGCATGGAGAGAAAGAAATGCAAAAAGTAGGCAATATACCTTTTATTCTGACAGACATTCATCATGGTCTAGATTAGACATGATATGGACGACAATGGAACTGACTTCTAATATAGAAGAAATTGAAATAGAAGCAAATACCTGGGCAGATCATAATCCAGTGACCGTGAGGTGGAAAGGACAAAGGACAAGATGTAGATGGACTCTAAATAATACAATATTAAAAGAAAAGGATTTTGTGCAGAAAATGGAGAAAGAATTGGCTTTCTTTTTAAAAGAAAACAGAAAAGAGGATCTCGGCCTGTCGTCCCGCCCAAGCTTGAGGTGAAAAAACGACTCCA